>QMIH01001561.1:31603-63736 GCA_003987875.1 Clarias batrachus | reverse complement strand
CTTGCTAGCGGGAAGGCTATCCAGTAGATTTTGGGCTGCGTGTGTTGAGTTTTACCCATTCAGCCATGAGAGCATTAGTGAAGTTGGGCACTGGTGTCAGGTGAGAAAGCTATGGGTGCAGTCAGCATTCAGATGCATCCCAGAGATGTTCCCTGGGGTTGAGGTCAGAGCTCCACACTTTTTTTTGGCAAACCATGTCTTCATGAACTTGTGCACATTGGCATTGTTATGCTCGAACAGGTTTGGGCCTCTTACTTCCAACAAAAGAAATTGTAATGTCAAATCATATAACTAGAAATTCAGTAAAAATGTGTTTCCAATCCAGTCTTGTTAACACAACCTTTTGACCATATAGTTTAGCAGTTATTGGTACAAATAAGTTTTAACCTGTCTGCCCCAGTGATGGCAATATGATACAGTACTTCATCTTCAGGTTCAGATTTTTATTTTGGTAAAAACCTTTACAACGTTTTGTCTACTAAGAAGACATTGGTCCTTTCTGTGAGCTGTGACTCTACATTTCAGTTGACCCCAAGTAAGCTTGGCCAATACATCTACATACATTAGACGGCACTCGATCATAGTGACTGGCTTCATTTCCATTTCAAACAAGCATTCTGATGTCCTGTGGTCAGACAGACTATTCCCCAAGGCCCAACATGACACTTTTCCGGATAGCTAAAAAAACACTCATCGATACTAATAATCTCCGTAGTAGTGGCAAACAGAGAATAGGTGATGACTCAGAAAATTCCAAACCTTTAAAAGTACAAGCACTTACCCCTGCCTTTTAGAAGGTAGTGGTGTAGTAAATTGAAAGAGCTAAATGATCATGGTGAAGAGAGTGGCCTGTGTTATTWCTCTTAATACACTGACAGAGCATCAAATTATAGCATTTCAAAATAGCCCCCAGCTAACAAGAAGCACACATTATTCACCGCGGACAAAGCACCTGTTATACAGCAACTTTGCTGATGCAGTGGTCTTTCTACAGTCATGATCTTGGTGATGGCTAAAGTCACACAGATCACACAGAAAAAAGCATGTCTAAAAGTGTTCTAGTGTCCCAATCTGTTAGGCTGATGAAAACTCCAGATTTGAGTTGGCAGTTTTTATTAGGTCTGTAAAGTATGACTCATAAATTGTAGGTCATTTTACCATCATATATATGGACAACACTAGTTAAGGTAAGTGTGCTCTCTAATATGGATCTCTTCCATGACTCCAGGTGTCCTTCCTATTGCATCACTTCTTTGCCTGCAGTATGAGGTGACGTTTCTGAGGTGTTAGATCTAGAGCAGTCAGCCGTGGGATTAAGGTTCTGGTTGGCCTGGGTCCAGTAATTGGACTGTTGCAACTGAGCCCAGTGATGGCCAGGGATAAGCAGCCTGTCAATCAGACACTACAGCCCTATAGCTTTGAAATTTGAGCAGACTGGTGGGGAATGGAAAGAAGTGCATTGGGAGTCAGGTTGACAGTGGCACCCACAGAAGCCATACACCTTATATTTCACTGTCAAAATGCATTTTTAAATTAGTGAAAAGTAAAGATGACTAATCTGAGGATTAGATCTGAGGAGTTTCCTAAATAATTCCTAAGAGAAATAACCATAACAAATGTAATGGTTTTGAAGAGCAGTTATCTTTACCATTAAAACATATCTAAATCATTATAGTTTAGTACAACAGATGATTAAGAAGTATTTGAATTTGGAATCAGAAGCTGGTCTGACATTTAACTTATCAGGGACGGACTTTGTTCATGTGAATACATCACATTTAAAATATGTTTATGAAAACAAACGGAAAGGTTTTCAGAATTGCCATTGAATGTAGGAAAGTATAAGGGAAATGCTTGCTGTGCATGTCTTGTTTCCTTCCACAGTTTGTGAACTGAGGACAGTCGATTGCCTTCTTAAGTCTGACTGTAAGGACACAAAACAGATATAAGTGGGATACATTCACCATCTACTGTAAGAGTGGCAATGCACTCAATGTACATGAAACTTAAAAAAGAAGAATGTTCCTACCTAAAACGTGGTATAGGCTGGTCAGTCAGTACTGATAAAAAGTGAGTTTAGGCTATGAGGGTGCATAATTTACACATGATTTACATAGATTAATTTTCTGTTAAAATGATCATTTGATAATTGCTAATTGGAAATAAGCTTGACGAGAATAAGACCCAGGGTTTGTTAAGCCCCAGAGCTTGATCAGTTCCAGATACCAGTTCCACACCAACTCCAGTCCAAGTGTTAACTTGTTCCCCGTCACTAAGCTACTAACCACAATTCCCTTAGTGAGAATGAACATACATAACATTTTATTGTCTTGCTACAGTGTTTTACTTTTCATTACTAAGCCTTACAATTTTGTGATGGTATCAACCTACTCTGCTTATTTAACTGCTGTATCTGCCTTACCTGTAGTAATTGTTGTTTTTGCTTCCCCTCTTCCGTGGTATTAAGTCACTCAGATTAGTTTTGTGATATAGCCAATAAAGTACAGTAAGTTAAATGTATACTTAAACACAGGTTGATAAATACCTTATCTTTTTGATCCTTCTACAGAATTCAGGAAGTTTTAATCATAAACAGTGATTTAAATCATTTTAATGAACACTATCCAAGATGGTTACTCCAGTTGTGATAGAAAAACAAGCATGTTTTTGGTATAACTTCACTTTGCTGCCTAAGTTATTTTTAGGGGTAGCAACGAAATCCTGGTTTCAAAATAAACCTGAGGGTTCCCTCTTTCTTAATATGTCCTTCCTTCTTTCTTAGTATGTCCTTATTTAAATATTCTAAAAGTATTCTAGGATTTTGACAGCCCCTTCTTATAAACAAACTCACACTGATCATATCTCAGCAGCCAGGGATGATACAGTAATACACTTGGTATCAAAAAGTTGCTTAATGAACCAGGAAACTATGAAAATATGCAACACAGATTACCTAAAATGCCAGTTAATAATTTACTATAAAAATTCACTTTTTAATGTATATTCTTGCAGTAGGTGGCAGAGTGGCCTCACACCTGCAGGGTTAGGGTTCGATTTCCACTTCAGGTCTGTGTGCATGGAGTTTGCATATTTTTCCCATGTGTGTGTGTTTGTTTGTGGGTGTGTGCTCTTCAATGGATAGGCACCCTGTGCAAGGTGTATCCCTCCTCATGCCCTGAGTCTCCTGGGATATAAGCCTCCCACAAATCTGTACAGAGAATAAGCGGTATAGAAGATGAATGAATTAATGAATTCTTGCAATAATATCTAATCATATTCTTTATAATTATAAAGCTTCATACACAGGACTAGACAGGACACGRAAACAGGCAAGCAGCTGGCAACATGGAACAACGATCTGACACAGGACAACAGACAAGAGAGAATAAATAGAGTGAGTAATTACAACGAAAACGAGGGGCACAGGTGAGTGAAATCATCTTAATAGAATAGAGAGGAAGTGGGATGTATGATCATGACATCACAGCTAACACATCACAGCGGACACATGGCTAACAAACAAAAACAAACACTGTGTGCTCGAACATGTCACAAACAAACGGAGACGGACCAGAAGACTAGCAGTTAGCCCTGTAGAGTGAATAGTAAACCCAAACACGGAAGTAGTGCGAGCAGGCAGGATAACCACGCTGTTTATTTTTAGAACTCTCATGAAGAGAGAGCAACACTCTACACAGATGAATTCGCGTTCCAATAACACACACTCAATCGAAAGCGAAACACAAGAAACTGAGTACTCACGATTAGACGGATGCGTTGGTGATAGCAAACTCAATGACTGAGCGATGTGAAGCGCCATCTTGAAGGTCCTGGGGTGGAGGATAGCCGACGACCTTAGTCCCGGATGAGTTCAGGGTTGAGGATGAAACAGGCCAGGATCCAAGATCGTTCCTCGGGGCCGTAACCTTCCGAATCAACTAGGTACTGGATCCCTCTGCCCCGAGGATGTGAATCGAGTATCCGACGTACGGTATAGGCAACCTCTAACAGCATTTCATGATCCTGTCCAGTATAAMGCTTCACAATTAGATTTTCAGTGCTTTATAGGTGTAGGACAGGAAGAGCTGTATAAACTTGTAACCTCAGATTTTGCTGGATCCAATYCCAACCAGATTTTTAAAAGAAGTGATAAAAATGGCATACATCAAATGGGCTGAGATTGGTGGCTGATGAGACGCGGAGATTGTGGGATAGCTCAGCCAATAGGAGGTAGCGGGCCCAGGAGCGCTGGCGATTGATGACAATGCATCTCAGGTAGCGCTCCAGTTGTTGATTGGTCTGCTCTGTCTGACCATCTGAGGGTTGTAACCAGAGGATAGACTACAGGTGGAATKGATCAGATGGCAGAAGGCCCTCCAGAACCGCACAGTGAACTGAGGAACCCTGTCCGAGACGATGTCTTTTGGGAGCCCATGCAGGCGGACTACGTGTTCTAAAATCAGCTCCATGGTTTTTTTCACTGATGGGAGTCCGGCGAGGGCCCCCAAGTGCACAGCTTTGGAGAATCGTTCAACGATGATTAAGATGGTGTTTTTTCCTTCAGAGACCAGCAGGCCCGTGATGAAAACAATGGCAATGTGCGTCCAGGGCCGGCGGGGAACAGGGAGTGGTTCGAGTTCCCCTGGCGTTGGTTGGTTGGTTTCCTTGGACCTGGTGCACACTGGGCATGCCTGGACGAACTCTTTGATGTCTTTGATGAAAGGCCCCACTGTAAAACCTCAGTCCTCATGACGTGCGGCACATAGAGTTGCCCAGGCGGCACACCTGCTGGTTCGGTCTCCGCCGCCTGTGACTGGCGAACCCTCGTCTCCACCCGGGGGACGTCTTCCTTGTGTTGTCGGGAGAGGGTGTCTTGTACCCCAGGTGGTAGGATAGATGGAATTTGTAATGTTCAAAGTACAGTGCCCACCGCGCCTGTCACGGGTTGAGTTGCTTCGGATTGCGGACTGTGATCAGGTTCTGATGATCGGTCCAGATGATGAATGGCTCCCTGGTGCCCTGGAGCCAGTGTCACCATTGTGCCAAAGCCCACTTTATGACCAGCAGCTCGCGGTTCTCTACTCCGTATCGCTGCTGAGTGGGGTCAAATTTTTTGGAAAAGAAACTACAGGGGTGTAGCTTTTGGTCTGAACCTCACTGGGAGAGAACAGCTCCGGCGCCCATATCCAAAGCGTCCACATCCACAACAAATGGCTTACTTGCATCTGGGTGAAGCAGAATCAGAGCGGTGGTGAACCGTTGACATAATTGATGAAAGGCGGTGATGGCGGGGTGGATGAGGCTGAAGTGATGAGTCAATGGTCGAGTCAGAGTGGTTAAAGGGGCGGCAACCATAATGTAATCCCGGATAAAGTGACAGTAGAAGTACGCAAACCCGAGAAACCGTTGAAGTTGCTTGAGGGTCTTGAGTAAATGAGGACATTGTCGAGATAGATGAACACCCAATGGCCTAACATGTCCTTGAGGACATCATTGATGAACTGTTGAAAGGCGGCGGGTGCATTGCAGAGTCCAAATGGGATAAACAAACTTTCATAGTGTCCGGTGGGGGTGATTAAGGCCGTCTTCTACTCATCGCCCTCTCTGAAGCACACCAAGTTGTAGGCGCTCCGGAGGTCCAACTTTGTGAAAATGGTGGCACCAGAGAGGGCATCCAGGGCTGTGTTTGTAAGCGGCAATGGGTGTCTGTTTTTGACGGTGATGTGATTGAGCCCCCGATAGTCGACACAGGGGCTGTAGGTCGCCGCATTTTTTTCACAAAAAAGAACCCCGTGACGGCAGGAGAGGAGGAGGGCTGGGTGGTGCCGTGCTGGAGGGCGTCAGAAACATACACCTCCATTGCCTGCRTCTCGATGTTGGAGCGTGAGTACAGATGCCCGCAGGGAGGGACAGTAGTAAATGAGGAGCGAGCTTCCGGAACAGGCGTGTGAGAAAAGAAGGAGGGGGTTCAGGACGTGAAATGGTGCAGTGATGGTGTGATGGGCGGCAGGGTGCGAGGAGCTGGCTTGGGGCGGGTGAGCAGACGCTGGTAGATTCAGAGGGCGAGTTAAGCCCTCCAATGTGGCTAGAAGTTCTCGTCCAGCGAGCTCATCCTTAGTCCCTCGTAGTAAGCTGTCCGGAGGATGGAGTTTCCCCAGTTGGTCTGGTCAGCAAGGGTTCGGAAATCCGCCATGTATTGGCTCACAAACGAGTCTCCYTGCCACAGATGATATAACTTGGAGATGGTCTCCACCTCAGCAGCAGGATGCTCAAAAAAAATTTTTAGCTGACAGGTGATCTCTGTGTAGGAATAGGCGACATCTGAATCAAAACGAAGGACTGCAGTGGCCMACTCCRCTGCCTGCCTGGATAGCAACAAGACAATGAGCGCAACGAGAAGAGCAATGCGTAGTCGGTCTGCGGAGTATCTGGTGGAATTAAACTCAAACACAATATCCAATGCGGTTAAAAACACTGCATTTCCCATCCGTGCCATCCCACTTATCTGGTAGAGTTATGAAGACATCAGAAGGGGGAGGGGGTGGTGGCGAGGGGGCCGCTGTGACGGGCGTGGCAACAGCCGGCTGAGTGGCTGCCCCGCGGAGGGTTGCGTTCTCCTGCAAGGCCGCGATGTTTTGGATGCCTTTGCGGAGAACCGCGACTTCACCACGGAGCTGAGCGATCAGCTTAGCGTGTTGGTCGACCACATAAACCCAGCGTAATCTGCTGGGTTTACTGCTGATGGCTCAGTCATTGTGTCACAAACAAACGGAGATGGACCAGAAGACTAGYAGTTAGCCCAGTAGCGTGGATGGTAAACCCAAACGCGAAAGTAGCACAAGCAGGCAGCATGCAGGCAGCATGCTGTTTATTTTTAGAACTCTTCCGGAGCGAGAGCAAGAGTCTACACAAATATACTCGCATTCTAATAACACACACTCAATCAAAAGCGAAACCCAAGAATGTGAGTACTCACGATTAGACGGACGAAGCATGAGTGATAGCATGGGCAAACTCAATGACTGATCGATGTGAAGCGCCATCTTGTTTCCTTTTATGCTTCCTGACTTACGACCGTACTACTTCTGGGTCCTAGTGCTGGTCGCGGTGAGAGTGCGCATAACAGAGTAGATATGTAAACATAGGACACCAGGGAAAAACGAAAACCTTAGAGATCAGGCCAGGGATCTGACAACAGTAGAATATTTCTCACATAAAACCCCCTGTGATTAATTTACTGTTGTGGAAAAATAACTATTGTTGATGTAATAAAATGACAAAAGAGTATCAGCGAGAATGAAAGGAAAGGTGTATAAGACAGTGGAGACCAGCGATGCTCTATGGCTTAAAGACAGTGGCACTGAAGAAAAGACTGGAGGCAGAATTGGAGGAAGCAGAGATGAAGATGTTGAGGTTCTTTTTGGGAGTGATAAGGATGGATAGGATCAAGAAAAACAAAGAAGAAGATGTAATAAAATGCAAAACCTAATTCTGGTTTCCCACTGATAAAGTAACAAATTGGTTGCAGTGGTGGCTTCAACGGTCAAGGCTCTGAGTTACTGATTAAAAGGTCAGGGGTTCAAGCCCCAGCAACTGTTGCGCCCTTGAGCAAGGCCCTTGACCTTATCTGTATCCTGGCTGATCCTGTGCTCTGACCCCAGCTTCCTAACTGCTTGGATATGCAAAAAAAATGTGGTTTCACTGTTCTGTGAGGTGCACAGCATGACAACATGATCAATAAGTGATTCTTAATGGAATGGAGTCTCTTAAATTCATAAAATATTAGTTTTCATACAATGGACATACAGTACAATACAATTTAATGCAAATATACTCTATGGAGTATGACCAGACCCCATCTGGCATGGTTAAAGTACCTGTTTCAGCATGACAAAGCACAAATCCCTGTGCACAAATTGAGGTCCATAAAGACATGGTTTGCCCAGATTGGTGTGGAAGAACTCTGCACATAGCTCTGACCTCGAACCCACTGAACACCCTGTGGGATGAATTTGAGCACTGACTGTGCACCAGACCTCTTCTTCTCACTAATGCCTTTGGCTGAACGGGCATAGGACACACACCAAAATGGAGAGAAAAGCCTTCCCAGTGGAGGTTATTATAACAGCAAAGGGAGGACTAAATCCGGATTGTTCAATAAACAAACATTGGTCAGGTATTCACATACATTTAGTCGTATTGTGTTATAGCCCAGGTAACAGTATATACTTCTATAATAAATACAAAAGCATGCTTTTTCCATCTTTTAATTTTTTTTCTGTGTAGAACTACCTTTGAGCCAGAATAAAAGAATTTTCTACACAGAACTGGACAGCACGTGACATTTATAGATCTGAGGTACAAGAAATCAAGTGAAGCATTTTTGGATAGGAATTTGGTGGAATATTATAGCAGGGATGCAATATTGTATTAGTTGTTATGGACACTGCTAGAAAGGAGAAAGCTAGTGACAGAAATAAAGTGTCTGTTTAGGACCACCCCTTTTCCTGTCAACAGTTGGACACTGCATCATTTTTCTTATTAAGCTAATTGACAGTCCTTTGAAAATGTTTTTCTGGTAAAGTTATTATGAAAGACTGCAGTTTGTGCCAAAGATGAATTGAGTAAAAAAAAAAAAAAAAGGACATACTGCACCTGAACTTAAGACATTTCCTTTACAGGTTGACCTCTAATTACAACATGACAGCTATAGCCAAAATTCCCTCTTTCATCTGAGACAAAAACCAGGATGTTTATACGCACTCTTTGTGATGGCAGGAAGCACACATTTATCATTTTCCCTACCCTACATTTTTAAACATTCAGTTTGGCTGTTGAGATTATATGCTGGTATTTGCATTCTTAGATATTCCAGATATAACATTCTATTTTATTTTATTTTTTGTCTTTCACTTTGATATTTCTAGTTATTAATGTGGTCTACTATTTTTACTTTTATCCACTTTTGGTTGGATATAATCTATTTTAGTTTGATGTGAGTATAATCCTCAAACCAATCCACTTATATCCTCTGTGTCACCCTTGGCTGTCATAAAAAGATATTGTAAAAGAGCTTCAGTTCAAGAGGAAAATAGCTACATGCAGCAATGATTAAAGTATAATGTCCGATACTAATGTTACACATCTCTCTCAATTTCAAGGCACAGCTATTTGAACGAAGCACATTTCAGTACAGATATGCAAGAGGAAAGCAGTAGATGAATGTGAAATGAAATGGTGTTACTGATTTAGTGAGCTGTGAGAAAAGCTAATGTAATTTCTACATTCAGTGCTTTTGTATCATGGGAAATCAAGGCCTCCTGCCTCAGTGCATACTTTAGCAAAGAATGATGCCATTGTGCTTTGATCTGAAGCCAAGACTGCCTGAAACTTTGCCCCATACATGAAATAATTCCAGCATGAGGTTGATGGGCTAGACTAGCTAGAGCTAGATTTTGAACCTGATTACAAATTAATCTGTGGATTGCAGCAGTAAACGGCTTCAAGCCATCAAGGATCTGTTGGTTTTTCGAACTACATGCAAAACTATGGAAACACCACATAACAATAAACAATACTTTTCATGCAGAATGAGCACATTAACCTGTATGACAAACCAAGTATTTTGTTAATATCTCCAGCAAATCTCAACCATAATGTTGCCTATTCTTCCCTGCCACTAGGTTTTGTAGGCTTAGTATTCTTGAATTGCTCTTCTGTGAAATTTCATCCACTGGCCTATTGATTATGTGTGTTGCTCATTTTCGTATCTCATTATGTGAGATGCTTTGTCTGTAAAGCAGAATGTGCAGTGAATAATAATCACATTTACTCCTTTTGCACCTATTTAGTCCATTCTTATTACTGTGTCTATTGATGATTTGTTTAATAACACTACTATCAGCATGCTTTTAATGTTAGTGTTGCCTGCTATACTGGTACTAAACAAGTTTCTGTGGTACTAGAATTTTAAAAATGGTACTAAACCAGCATTTAACAAATAACCAAAACGTATGCAAATGTCTATTGAGCTGGCTAGTACAAAATCTGTCTCTTTAAGCACAGAGCTTACACCACTGATGTTGTGTGTGTGAGACACAACAGGGTAAAAAGCTGATTTGCTTGACTTGTCTTGAAGAGATGGAGATGTTTCAGTTATAAAAGGTGAGCAGCTAAATACAGCAGTACCTCAGTGTGCACACTGTTTTAAAGTCTGATCATGGTTGTTTTATGCTGAGACATCAATTTGAGATTTGCCAATTTGAGATGATCTTTTATTTCATTAGAAATGGGCACAAAAAAGAACAAAATGTGCATTACAACTTATAGAATTACAACTTATATTATTACATTACTCCCCATTAAAGCCCACTGAATCTAATCGCTCAGAAATGCAGAAAGTTAGGGAGCATCTAAAAATTTTATGGCCTTGATATGTGTGGAAAATATTAAAGTCATAAAGATTTTAAAGTTATCTACATTGCAGGAAATGTAATGTACTGCATTGTTATGATACAGTATGAATACTTTATTGACTATTTATATCATATCATTAATGATTATGAATKATACATATTTTAAATGAGGGATTTGCATATAAATTTATTGTGCCTCATAAAACCCGGGAGTTTCTTAGCAATTACAGTAAGCCAAAAAATAATAATAATCTGCAAACAAATAAAAAAATATATATTTTTTCCGTCATTCACAAAATATTAGTCTCTAAGCTTCCTATCAAAGGCTCAGCTTAATTTTGAAAACATATCTGACAATATGGCAAAACCTTTAATCAGTTGCATCAGATTTCTCATCAGAGTTTTCAAGGTATGGTATCTCACAAGATGTAGCCTGTCATATCAAGTCAGGTATGAAACAGGACTGGTGATTTTGCAGAATGGTCAATAGTGTGCAATACGGGAAATAAAATTCACTCATTGAATTTTTCATTTCATTCAGTGAAAATAGGTTGATAAATAGTTCATCTTCCTGATCCTTCAGTAGAATTGAGAATATTTTTAATTATAAATATTGTTCAAACACATTTTATTTAAACTATCCAAGCTGGTTACTCAGTTGTGAAGAGAAAAATGTGTATTTCTTCACTATAAAACCACATTGCTAGTGAAGTTATTTTTAGGGGTAGCAGTCTAATCCTGGTATAAAAGTGAAGCTGAGGCTTTCCTCTGTCTTATAATGCCATGAGAATATGAATATTCTCTTAAATATCCTAAAAATACCATTTGAATTTTTTCCACCTGAACAAACTTCTATTGGCTGCATTTCAGCAACCACATATGATAAACCAGTAATAAACTTGATTAAATTAAAAATTAAACTTATTGAACCAGGAATCTGAAAATAAGCATAACTCAAATCCCTCAAAGTGTGATACATTTCTCACCATAAGCTCATGGTTTTAAACTTGACAGGAGTCAAGTTTGTCTGGATCAGTGAGACGGTATCAATAGATATCCAAAAGTGTCAAAAGTCCTGACAGTATCTGTATCAAAAGAAAGAAAAATGGTACTGTGGCAGCAGTAACATGCAGTGAGTTGTGTGATTAGACAGCATGATCTTTTTCCATTGGTTCAAAGTACAATCTTTTTGCTCCCTAGCAAATTGAATCCTTTTTTCCAATTAGCTTCACTAACAAGTGGTTTTCTTTGAGCAACTGTTTAGTTGCAATACTACCCTGTTTTGAGTTTATAAACACTACTGATTACTATTACTAATATTAATACTATTGATTTTCTATGATTCTGTGAAGTTCATGTTGTTATTAATCTAATTCGATGGCTTATAAGTTGTTTTCTTTGCTCAATGCAGACCAATGATTTGACGCTTCTGAAATACCTTTTCCATAACCACACAATACATGTTATGACATGATTGTTTAAGTAAGGACGTTAAAGTTAGGGTTAAAAGAATTGTTGCTAGCTAAAACTTACACTCGTATTTATTCAATCAAATGCTCTTCAGCATTTTACTAAACAGTATCATTTTCGGCTAGGCAGTGTAGACATAAATCAACATAAAACGCTTCTTTTTAATAAATTTACAATATTCCTAGAATATGTTCAAGTTTAAGGAATTCTTTGGGTGGTTGACATCCAAACCATACATACAGTACACTGTATGTTTCATGTTCATGTTTACTGGGAAGTCAGTAACATGGTGATGGATTTTTAAAAACACGTAAAAGCAAGATTTGCAGTCTGTACCCAAAATGCATACAAAGTCTTATATAGCCTCATTGTTTATAACAGGCATAGTCTGATATTGGAACATAAATCCAGCTTCAGAATAAGTTGTTATATCACACTGAATGTATTACACACCTTAACGTAATTCTCAGTAAGAGGTGGGATGTGAAACGTGTGTGAATGAACAGCCTTTCTGAGAGCTAGGTGAGAATTGGTAGAGAAAAACACTTAGATCATATCATGTGTTTGTTTTTTTTTTTTTATGGGTAACTGTAACACTTTTGTACCAGAATACTTTAAAATAGACAAAACACTAAACATACCAAATATATTATATAGAATTTCTATACATTGTAGTCATTAAAAGTCATAAAAGTCATTATAACACCATAGATATACTGTATGCACAACAATCAATGCCAAAAACAAAACTAAATTGCACAAGCACACATTAAAAAAAAAAAAAACGTAATAGTACCTTGGAGAGACAAAAAATAACAGGTGATTTATAAACTTTTCTTGGTTCTTGTTTCATCATAAATGTGTTCATACCTGACAGAAAAAGTGCTACCAAAACTGGCATTTGAACAAATATTTATCCTTTCCTTTTAAACATTGACAATGGACATGTACATTTTTCAAATCTATAATTTGCTTCATTTAATAAAAAATATATTTTGCATAACTGCGACGTATTGGCACACTGTCCAGTGTCCTTTGTTCATAACCCCCACCCCCTTATGACCCTGTACACAAGATAAAGCAGTATAGATGAGTAAATGAGCAAGTGAGTGATATTTTTCATAATTTATGTTGCGATTGCATCAGTAATACTGTTGTTTATGATTTTTTTTTTTTTTTCACTCCACAGTGGATGGATAAGGATTTTATTCTACAGAGTGTCACTGTACATACAAAGCAGTTTTGGAGTTCTTGTTGCAATATAGTACTCATATTGGTACTCATTATCAACCAGTACCCAAATGGGATTACTTTGGACTTCCAAAGTAATCCCATTTGGGTACTGGTTGATAATGTACACATATTCGGTTTATCAAATAGTGGTATGTGTGCATCCCTAATTATAACTGAGTCTGCAGAATGCTTGAAATGTGAATAATCAAGTTATAGCTATTTTGTGCCTTTCATGCCAGTGTGTGCATTAAAAACCAATGGTAAGTCTTTAAATTCCCATTTGTATGATTGCTTGCCTGTTTATTTTCATTTAATTACTTTCTGCAGTTCTTTACATTTTCAACCATTTCATTCCTTCAAAACACACTTTTTTGTCTAAAGGCAAATCTTTCCACCAAGCTAAGATCTCCTGATAATACCTCAACCTAGAAAATGACTCTCAGTGGCCTTGAAACACTGCAGTAACAGCCTGTTAACACACACTGTGCCAGGAATAATACAGGTCATACCTGAGATGCATCCATGAGAGAAAAAGCTGTGTGAAGAATTACATTACCTGTAACTGTGGTGGGACTTGGCCTGAAAGAAACAAAAACAATATACATGAGGAAAGGGTGGAATATAAATCTATGAGATCAACCAGAAGGAAAGGGGGCCTCAGGAAATGTACCACTGCAAGCCGAAGAAAGAATTTTATATTTATTTTCTATGAGAGAAGAAGAAATATTTTTTAAAAAAAGAAAGAAACAAAGTTGTGCTGCATGTACAAACTAGTGTAAAAAATGAAATATTCAATATATATTGATTAATTACATGGCTGGAATCTAACTGTCTCATGAGAATATCATAAAAATAAAGCACACAATGCAACAATTTGCACCCTCAATAAGTTACATTATGTTTAAGTCATAGTTTGCTGTGAAAGAGGAATCAGATGCACTGCATATCTGAAAGAGGAAAGTTTTTTTATGAAACAACAGTTGCTGTTATCAGTTGTCCAAGTAGTTACCTTTCATGAGATGTACTCATGATCCACATATATATATATATATGGATTTGACATATCTACATATAAATGTGATTTCCTTAAGGTAAAATTATGGTCAGAGTGTCAACACTGAGCACTGAAGAGCTCTTCTCGCATCCTGAATTGGTATATTTCCAAGGATAAATCTCGCACCTACTGCTGTATTAGCAATCTGTCTCACACCTAAAGGCAGTCGGAGAATTGCAGCAAGGTTATGCCGCATTGTACTTGGGGTCATAGCTGATCGAATGCCTTTGTCTCCAGGGAAATGATAACCCTCTGGAACTGGTTAGCGCTTAATTAATTTCACTGCCACAGTGCCTGTAAATGAATTGGACAGTTTTGTCAGACAGAGGGCACAGCTCAGAGGCAACGCGCCAGAAAGCAGTGAAACCTGCCTACTCCGCCTCTGCTATGCTGCATATCATTCTCTTAACATTTTTACTACAGCAGTTACATTGGCTTGTGTCCAATCACGATGACATTCCATGAAAGGATGGCCTTGCAAGTGCAAGAATATGAACAGATAGCATAAAAAGTCGGGCTAATGCATTTCATCAGTGGCGGCCGGTCAATACAGGGGCGCCGCCCCCCCCCCCTTAAAGTTAGGCAGAGAAAAATGCTCCTTTAACATGTAATTATTTAACATAATAATTATTTATTTTAATAATGAAATAAAGTCATTTAGGCCCAATATTCTAATATATTATAATATTATATATTATTTCTTAATATCATTTATTTTCAATAAAAAAAATCTAAACTGTATTACGTTCATTTGTGTTCGTCTACGCGGGCCGCCGGACAAACGAGTGTCTATGTAGGCGCGCACGTTTTTGAAAAGCATGTGACTTCAGACTGAGCTCTGATTGGATTTTGTCAAATCATCCTTCGAGTGCAGCACTGTGCGCCCTGAACCCTCCCACTTTTGTTCTTAGCGAATCAATTTTGTTTTTAAATATTTGGGCTCATGTGATTGGACCATGTGATTCTCAGCGAGTCTTTTCCAGCACTTCTTATGGCGAGCGGAGCTGCTGACTGGATGCGATGCGAGTCAGGACTTTATTTTATGCTAGTAGTAATGATGCTTAATCACCTGATAAATGGTTATTTACAGGCGAGCATTAAAAGTTTAATTTTAATTTTGTTTGCGCCCTCACTCCCAATTTTTTTGCACCAGCTGCCATTTCATATGTGATTATATATAAAGAATTTCCCTTTGGTATTAATAAAGTACTATATGCCTAGCTAACTTACTTATCACATCTACCTTTCCTACTTTACCCATCTAACCTACATTCTTACTTACATTACTTACCTACCTACCTACCTATTTATGAATTTAATATTATCCCTAAGGGCCTTAAATACTCAGATGAAGGCCATAAAGTGCCCACTGCATCCTAAAAATATCAAAGAATGCAGCATGAATGGGGTCAAAATCAAAAAAGTAAAAAAAAAACATGCATTTATCAAGGTCTTATACTTCCTAGCCACGTCCTTGTCAGGTGCTCAATTAATCTATCATGTTGAAACTCATTTCTTATCCTGCACACCATGTCCAGTGAGTTCAAACTGCATTATTACTGAGTCTGATCAGATTGCACCATGCTCTTATCATCAGGTGCCTTTCACGCATTTAGTATGTTCATTGCACACTAATTGCATCATGTTGCAGTATGTTTCACTGCACCCAATGTGTTGGTGTAAATACCCGGACACATTCAGTGCTTTGTTGATTCAAAGTGGTGGTGTGAGGAATTGGATCTAGTATTTCTCTGAATGTGAAGATGCGCTCATAACCTGCTGCATGCTCATCATTAACATGGTAAGCACCAAAAGAACATAAAATAAACTTAGCACAAGCCTGAAGAAGTTGTTATGAGGACTCCATAGACGTAGCAACAACACGGTGACATCTCAATTGACAACACAGTCAGAACACCAACCAATGTTTCCTGTCTGTGCTATGCTTGTAGTATTTCAATTAAGTTTCTAAAAAATATTAGTTATGGTCATTAACCGGGCAATGCCGTCATTACTACTTCCTTATTAAGTTCTTCCTGCCTCTTGCTTTGATCACGTCCGTAATAGAGATATAATAATGACAGCATTGACCAGTGACAACAAAACTCAAAGAACCTCAAAGGGACTTCATGTTCAAGACTTTTTTGGGAACGTGTCAAAATCTGGCAGTTCCATGTTAAGGGAGACATTGCTATTTCCTTACCGGTTCCTAATGCATTTCTAATGAGCTGAACAAGTTCTTTATCTGTTCAAATTATTTTTTTAAGGATGTAGTGAGAACATGGCTCAGTGTAACAGGGGTTTTACAGTTTTGCATTTAATTTTGTATACAATTTTCTACAATATTTMTACAGCAAGCACCTGCATAAGATTCGTAATTATAGGCTGATTAATCACAAAATATGATAAAATGATTGATTTTATTACAATGGCTGTAATATACTATGGGAGACAAGTTCCTGGACACAGGCAAGGGCAGAACTGTGTGCATGTCCAGAAAGCAGTCAGAGACATGTCAGACTAGATTAAGTTTGCAAGGTCTGTGGGCAGAAGCCTTTATTAGATTTCCCTGCACCATAATGGACTATGCTTTTGTAAGGTGAGTTTTACTTACAGCAAAATGCTTTATTTTGTTGAGGAAGGAAGGTGGATACACCAGGCCTATTTCAAAAGGGCTAAATCATTTTCATGGGCATTTAGGTATATTTGGTAAAAATAAATAAATAAATAAATAAATAAATAAATAATCACAATCTCTTACCATTCATTTTGACTAATAACTCATTACGAACAAAATATGTGGCCTTACAGTGTATTTATGAGTGTGACAGTATATGTGTGAATATAATTCACAGTGATGATGTTATGTCCGGTGGGTTATCTCTAGAATTTAAATTTCCCTCTTTTGACGAGACATTTAAGTCTCTACAAGACACCTTGACACGATTTTCATTTCACAATGCTACCTCTGTTTGTTCATCTGTGCCTGTAGATGCAGTGACCGTCTCCTGTCTTTCCTCATAGCTCCTCTCTGCTTTCTGAACTGTTCTATTGTGCTCTATATTTAATGGACTAAGGTGTTAATAGAGTGAAAGAGTGGCCTAATTAAGTGTCCTAGTTAATGTAAATGACTTTTTCACATTTGACTTATTTTAAGTTTATAGGAACACATTAAGATGAGCACCCTCTAATTTTCCTTGATGATTATCTTTGACACATTTTATAATTGCCTAATATAAATTATTATAATTAAACAGCCCTACTGCAATCTACTATTAAACTGCATCACATGTTGGAGCCACTCCTGAACTTAGTGTGGGTGAAATGACTTGGGCAATTGAAAATCCAAATTGACTAGAGAAATTGATTTTTKYGCTAATTTACTGTGAAGGCCAGCATGTCAACACTTAATCCACTTCAGGACCTCTTGCTTATCAAAGTTGGACATGTCAATTACATGTTGCAGTCCATGAAGACAAAAAGCCTCTGAGGCGTTTTGTAAAGTACTTGGCTTGTACTATTATGTGGGGCATGAGGATGTGACACAAAACATAGCCTGCAGGGTCGCTGACTAATACAAGCAGGAAGGTGGAAGCCAGAGCCCAGAAGCCAATATCTCTTCTTTCATTGCAGTCACCATTAGTGTGACAGGCAGACAGCTCAGCAGTGTAATTAAAAGGCCGAGCCCACAGTCCTTAAGCAGGTGAATGGTAGTAAGACTATGCTGCAATGCCGCATGAAATGTTAAACAGGCCTGCTTTTACAATTTATTTGCTGTCAGCCACAAATTTCCCTCTAGCTTAAGATTATATTAGTCAATTTAATAGATGGTTTACTATGTAATCGTGAGAGAGGGGTTCACAAGGTCAAGTTAAAGTGGCACAATTACCAGTAAGTATTTTTTTAAGTATATGATTTAAGGTATACGTTTTAGGACACTAACAATTAAATTTATGTCTAAAATAAGTTTAAGGTTCATAAATGATGGGACAAAAGGGTAAAAAAAATGTTGAATACTAAAAGGTTAATAGACATCATTCCAGCTCTTAAATCTAGCATTTTAGCAAAATTAAATTCAGATTCTGATTTTAAGGGAGTATTTCAAACACCAGTGTAGTTCATATGACTTAAGTATGAAAATGCTCATGTTTTTATTATTATTATTATTATTATTACGTGTTCTATATAAAGTTCAGGGTAAACAAATGGGTAAAAGAACACACATTAATTACCTATTACAAAAAATATTTGGGCTTAAAATACGGAGAATTTAACAGTGGAACATATTTTTGAGCATATTTGTTTTGTGCACTTCTGACTGGACATTTAAGTCCCTACAAGACACCTGGATATGATTGCATTTCACGATGCAGCCTGCTATCTCGGTTTATAAAGAAAAGAAAAAAAGTAGCTTCTGGTGATGTCCTTGAAAGAAAACGTATTAATCAAGACAAAATTATTTTTCCCTGGCACTTTTGCAAGTCATTGAAATGGTGAAACTGAGAAATCAGTAAATTGTGTTGCTCTCTTCTTATCAGCAAAGTGAATTGCTATATTGAGCTCTTAGCAACAGGTTGTGTGAATGAGGAAGCCAATCTCAGAAATAAGTTCTTTAATGCTTGGTTTCACTGTTCTACAGACTGAATTGTCATGAAAAAAAAGAAACAAAAGCTTGGTAAAATGCTGGTATAGTTTACTTTATTCTGTAGTTCTTAAATATAATTCCTTAAGATATATAAGATAAATATATATAAAACTAAATTTTACTATTGCTGGCATACTAATCTAAGGGCTTCAAGTGTTTCATATTTATAGCTTCTGTCCTGTTTTTTGCTTATTTATTTTATTTTATTTTTTGCTTATGATTACTGTTTCAAGACATGACACAACAGTTTGACACTTGTCAATTCATAATAATTTACATAACTCAGTTTATATGAAGTTATAAAGTGGTTAGTATTAGGAGCAACTATAGCAGTAACTTGTTCCTTCATAACAAATGATAAAAACATTTATGGCACTTGGCGGACCCTTATCCAGAGTGACTTACATTTATCCAATTCCACATTACAACAGTGGCAGCCTGGTGGTGCTGGGGTTTAAAACTTTGACCTTGATCAGTAGTACAACATCTTACCCACTAAGCTGTCCTTGCCCCTTCGATAGAAAGAAAGTCTCGCATTTCATAAAATCTTCTCCATCACAAGACTTTTAATAGGGTTAAGGTCAGAACTCTGAGATGGACAATTCATGTGTGAAAATGATTCTTCATGCGGCCCGAATCGTATTTCACAATTTGAGGCCCAAAAAAATTATGGTATAACCTGCCTAGACCTGAGTAACTCATGTAACCCCACATACTAACATTGCTTGCAGAGGCTTGTACACTGGGCACCATGCAGCACTTGCTACCCTTCTTTCCCTAAAACACGCATTGCTTTAAAATACTAGATCTAGAGTCAACACCCCATATGACTTTTCCAAATTTCAATCTTTATGGTGGCCACAAAGCTGTAAAGTCCAAAAATATATGGTTTCATCATATCAATGAAAAAGATTCATTCACCAATAAACATATTGAATTACATAATAATAATAATAATAATAATAATAATAATAATAATAATAATAATAATAGATTGTATAGCTATGGAATCTATCAAGCATTACCCAGAACTGCTTCATGTTTCTGACAACTTCATAAAAATTTTCAAATTATGGTTTTCAGTTTTTTAGTGACACATTTGTCTGGAGGGGATTAGTGCTCTGTACCCACACAAACACTTTTTCATTTGGCCCTCCTACTCTCCTTCAATTCCTCTTAAGATGCCTCAAGCCCCAAGTGCAATAGTAGCTGGGGGCTGGAGATGTGGAAGAGGCAAAAGACAATAGAATCTATGGATAAAAAAAGTGGTCTCTGTTTTTTTTTTTTTCTCACCACTTAGGGTTTTAAGTGTACTAAAGCAGAGGCGTATATGTTAACAGATTAAAAGTAGGAGGTAGAGAAAAATACATATTTATCTTCCTACACAAACATGCTCAGAGAGCCTACGAGAAAGATGGAGAGTAAAACAGAGTGAGCAAGTGGTATTTGCAACCGAGACCACAAATGGCCAAGTGTGTGAGTATTTTTGTATCTTCACAAATCTGATTGAAAGATGTTAAAAAAGAAAATCACATGGGTTATTTGGCCAACTTGAATTAACTTCTGGCTATGAATGAAAAGCAAATATTTGGTGACGTTATATAGCTTTTTATTATACTATATGTTAATAATATTTAAACATAATTGTCTTTAAATATCATGCCTTTATCCTTGTAGTATCCCTTATGAGCTTGCATTTTCTTCATTTTTTTCTTTTAAATTGGTATCTCAGACACAGCACCATATTTGCATAATTGATAATGTATCATATCGAAATTTATCATTATATATGTTAACTTCAGTTAGGCATGTATGTAGTTAACATGTAACTGTATATCTTTTGCTGTTGTTAATATTAATATTAATTAATATTTCATTTTTAAAATATTTAATTATTAAAAATAAGTTGTTTAGTATATAACATTAACTTGGAGAACAAAATACCCTGTTAAAATCTTTACAGGTTAATTTGGGTTAAAATGTACCCAAATTAGACCTGGAGACCTGCCATTAAAAGTGGGACTAAAGCATGTTATTGCTATCATAAACATGTTAATCCATTACTATTGATTATCATTTATACACCAGCAAATTGGTGACAGCATCAAGGACACCCAAGGCCAGAGAAGAACCAACACAATTCTGGGGACAATGTTTTGTAATTGTATTGGCACACCAGCTCACATACATGTATATATGTTCTTATCCCATGAAATAAAATCTTGAAGGCACTTAATAATGTGCATGAGTTATTTTATCATCAGAYGTTTGTGTATTTTGACAGGTGAAATTCAATTAGTTTACATGTGTCATTCCTCTTTCTTCTTTTTTTGCATTCTAGTACTACATTATTTTAAGGACCAGTTATCTGTATATTTGCTTCTGAATTTTACATTAACAAGAGTCTTGCTTGCACACTTATTCATTGCCCTACGGAGGTTTAGGAACTTGGGTATACACTGATTAAGTGTAAGTAGTGTATGTATAATGTATGGCTGACTCTGCATTGGAGAAAAGTTATRTGCATTGCATTACAGAAGTATTGCAGCATTTGTCCATGAACATGGACGTTAATTTAAATTCAGCTATGAGTTAACAAGAGACAAGGCATGCCTATCAAATGTTTGTATGATACTGCAAATTAATTAGATTTTATTTGATCAGTTATGGGGTACTCATACGTATGCAGCCACAACAGCAAAAATTAAAAAATAATTTCATTTTTTCCCCTCCTCAGGGGAAGAAGGCTAATGATCAGGCAACATTAATCCTTGACTGTGCACTTCATGTCGTGAAATGTGTAGCAAAAAAGATGGCTTTTATGAGTAATAAGTACATTATGGCAAAAGGATTTCAGTGACCTTGACAAGTGCCAAATGGTGATGGCCGTATGACTGGGTCAGAACATGTCCAAATTGACAATTCTTTTGAGGTGCTCTTAGTGTTTCTATTGCTCTTTGAACCATTTTGTGGTTAAAATTGCCGAAAAGTTTAATGCTGGCTATGATGAGGTGCTCTTAAGAGGTGTTCTTGGTGTGCTTCGTGTTCTTTGGACCATTTTGTGGTTGGAATTACTGAAATTTTTAATGCTCGCTATGATGAAAAGGTGTCAGAACACACATACAGTAAAATCCCCAGTGTTGATTTAACACTTTCTGAGTCTATATTATATTATATTATGTTATGTTATGTTATGTTATGTTATGTTATGTTATATTATATTATATTATATTATATTATATTATATTATATTATATATCTGGGGAAGAGATGGCATTAAGATGCACAAGGGGAAGAAGGTGAGCCAGTTGAGGTGGTGTGATGTTTTTGGTCAACATTCTACACTTGGTCAACCTAAACAAGTGGTATTCCCTATGGCAGTGACCACTTTCGACAGGATAATGTACCCTGCCATACCAGTTTGAAGAACATGCCAAAAAGTTCAGTGTTTTGACTTGAAGGCAAAATTCCAGACATTTCAGACCAAAGAAGCATTTGTTGAATGTGCTTGACAAAAAAGTCTGATCAATGGACCTTGCAGCTTATAGAAATTAAAGCATCTGATGCTAATGTCTTGGAAGCAGATACCACAGCACACCTTCAGAGGTCTGGTTGAGTCCATGCCTCAATGGGTCAGAGCTGTTTTGGGGTGACCTACACAATATTAGGCAGGTGATTTACTGTAATGGCTGATCTGTGTACATTACATATTGAGTTTAAATGTTAATCTTTGTTTAACTCGGGAAGGGTTTGATTACCTCAGGTTGGGAAATGCTTCAATTTCACTTACTTCAATAGTTTTATACAAACCTTTGCTGTCAATTTATCAATACACAGACGTGTGATGTGGCGGCACGGTGGTATAGTGGTTAGCACTGTCTCCTTGCACCTCCAGGGTCTGGGTTTGATTCCCGGCCAGGTTCGATTCCCGTCTCTATGTGCATGGAGTTTGCATGTTCTCCCCATGCTTGGTACTCCGGTTTCCTCCCACAGTCCAAAGACATGTAGGTTAGGCTAATTGGCGTTCCCAAACTGGCCGTGCGTGCGCGCGCATGTGCGTGTGTGTCCTGCGATGGATTGGCACACATCCTTAAGTCGCCTGGAATAGGCTCCCTGAATAGACCCTGAATACAGGATTATAGTTGATGAGTGAGTGTGATGTGAATACTGTACAATGTGTAGGCTACTCTGTACTACTGTATTATATATGTGACTGTCTATTACATACCTTATTTGCTCTAAAGACATGTAAGCATCTTCTTATATTCTTCTTATATAAAGATTGCACTTTACAGCCCAGTATTTGAATTCCTTTTGATTACATTTCTTTTTGAGGAGGATATGTCTGTATTATAATTTCACGTTCATATGCAAAGTATTTCTAGCCGCTTGCTAAACTTTCTCAATCAACATGAGAACAACTGAAAGCTCACTATAGTCGTTTTCCAGCCTATGGTAATTGGATTGCATTCTGAGCCAAAAGGAGAATCAATAGACAAGGCGTTAGAACAGACTCTTTCCTGTGTGGCTGGATAACGTACCAGAGCTGCACGGTTACATTAGAAGAATGCCATTTAGCTAAGTAAAAACTGGATGAATTGTGCTCAGTAATTAATCTCAATAATAATACAAAATTTCAATTTGATCTGGTTATTTAAGTGTTTTCCTGCATACTCATTTTCTGACCCACTGCCGGTTTTCTGACCATTTTTGTCTTGCTGTTTTTGGATTTTTATATTTTGCCTCTAAATCTGCTCACTAATACTTTGAACTACATTTGCATTAAGCCTAATCTCAAATCCTGACAGGTGGCAGCAGCGCAATAAAAAAATATTGCAGATACAGAGCACTGCCATTAATTTTCACATCAAACATCAGAATTGTTTAAAAAAAAAAAAAAAAAAGTGATTTCAGTTACTGGCTCATGATTCATGGTTGTTGGTGCCAAATGGGTGGCTTGAGGTTTTAGAAAATGCTGATTTAGGAATTTCATACACACATATATATCTCTAAAAATGAATGAGCAACAGCTCAGTGGTGGAAAGGTCTTGTTGATGAGAGAGGTTAATGTAAACATTAAGTGAAGCTCTTGAACTTTATCTGCATTATTTATGCCTTGCTTCTGCAACTTGCTTCTGGCTGACTAGCTAACTGCATAGATATACAGGTGGTGAGCGTATGTTCATCATCAATACTTCTATGTGGCTGTTGTTTACAATATACACTTACTGTACCAGCCATTAACTACTGTATACCTCGCTCGTATCTGGTGGGTCTCGTTTTTCTTTTAAAAAACTGCCTGATTTCTTCGTGACAAAGGTTCAACAAGGTGCTGGAAACGTTCCTTAGAGATGTTGGTCCATATAGACATGATAGCATCATGTAGTTTCTGAATATTTGTCGGCTGCACATCCACGATTTTGCATTCCAACACATTTACATTTACATTTAGGCATTTGGCAGACGCACTTATCCAGAGCGCCCTTATCTTATTATACATCTGAGCAGTTGGGGTTAAGGGCCTTGCTCAAGGGCCCAACAGGGACAACTTGATGGTAGTGGGACTTGAACCTGGGACCTTCCGAACCGTAGTTCAATGCCTTAACCACTGAGCTACCCCATCACCCATCACATCACAAAGGTGCCCTACTCAATTGAGATCTGATGACTTTAGAGGCCATTTGAGTACAGTGAAATTATTATCATGTTCAAGAAACTAGGTTGAGATGATTTCAGGTTTATGACATTATAGGACCATTATCCTGTGGTCATGGACATGGCCAGCAACAATACTCAGGTAGGCTGTAGCTTTTAAACGATGCTTTAATTAGCACAAAAAGTGTCAAGAAAATATCCTCCACATCATTACACCACACTCACTGGCTGCAAGGTGTACCTTTCCTAAAAAGTTGATACAAGGCAGGATGCATCCCTGCTTTCATGTTGTTTACCCCAAAATCTGACCCTACCATCTATCTATATGTTGAATGAAATCGAGACTTCTCACACAATTACAGTAAATGCATTTCCCATCTTCTATTGTCCAATTTTGATAAGGACATCTGAATTGTGGTCTCAATTTCCTGTACTTAGCCTACCAGAGTGATACTCAGTGCGGTCTTCCCCTGCTGTAGCCCATCTGTTTCAAGGTTTGATTTATTGTGCATTCAGAGATGGTCTTCAGCATACTTCAGTTATGACAATAAATTAATTGTCTTAAATTAAACTTTTACCCATCTCACCTCAAATATTGCGAATAACAAGATTATCATTGTCATTTTAAACTTTAAAAGGACCACAAAACTCTATATGGGCAAATGTCAAGCATTTTATAATGTTATAAAAWTTTTTAAAAAGTGCATTTTATTTGTATAACATATTTAAAGAACATATCAACATATCAAGTGCCACACAAAGTAAAATGAAATCAATAAAATATTAAGACAATAAAATTAACTGAAAATGAGCAATTAGGAAATCACTTTACAAACCCTATTACACTACCACAATCATGGAGCAGCGATAAAAAAAAAAAAAGGCCTTGGAACTGGGAAGCTTGTATGGTTCAGAGGTGGAAAGGGGGTAAAGAAGGTCAGAGTTTAGCTTGCAGTATCACCAAAAGTATAACAGTATACTTATAACAGTATAGTCAGTATAACACTCTGCATTACCTGTTGGATAATTTATGCTTGAAAGCTTGCACATAATGACATAAAATTTTGTCAAGCCACCCACACACATTTTAAAGCACACATGATTGTCAGACCACATTGATTTGTGTATTAAATCCTCTGTCAAGAGATGCTAAAATGTAATTTCAGTCCTGTCAAGCTGATTTTCTTTAGGGCAAAAACATTTGCCTGGTCTAATTCAATGTAAATGACCATATCAGTTTCATCACAAACATTGTAATAAGAAATAAGCACCGTGTTCTTTTTGTGGGGTGGAGAGAATATAAAAAAATTATTATGTTATATAATCATGTTAACTGAGGAAAGGAACATTTAAGTCTTTGGTATTTCAGACCTTCATTTTCAACTAAGAGAACAATGAATATACACACATGATTTTTAAAAAATCACCATGTACAGTATTTTGGAGTGAAGAAGGGTGCATGTGCAGGTTTTATGCATTCATTAAGAGAAGCTGAGGCAGACAAATACAAAACAGCTTTAGAAAAATAAAGGTAAGACTCCATGCAATTAGCAAAATGCTAGATAATGGCCAAGAGAAAAATAGGGAACAGAATAAAAAAAAGTTTTTTTTAAAACTGCTCAGTGAGATCACACGGACATAACAGTTTGCATAAAGACAATTACACAGCACGGTTTAAATGCCACTTGCACACTTACAGTAATCATGCAGGGGAACAGGAAAGTGCTATGAACAGTTAGGGCTTGATGACCAGAAGACAGACTTGGGAGTAGACTGGACTGGAACCAAAACAAACATGTTGCACAATATCAAAAATGTGGAAGGCCAAACCATAACATGTCATTTGGGGTAACATGTTTTCCACTAAAAAGGAATGGGTGTTTGCTGTCACTGAATAGGAAATCATTCCTAACCAGGCCAAAAATCTATGAGATTTCTATAATGATGAACTGAGAGCTAGCTGAACTAATAGGAACTATATGGTTGAGTTATCTTTCACTACATTGACATACAGTCAGTTCCAGAAATTTTGAAACAAATATAGGTTTTTTGATTTGTAATGAAAAAAAGTATGGAGAAAGAAAGGACTAGCTCATGATCCAAACCAAACCATCATCTGTCAAACATGTTTTCTGGCATAAGCGTGTATACTGGTGTTTATTGATGAGCTGACTGCTGATAAAAGTATCAGGATGAATTCTGTCGTGTATAGAAGTGTATACTCTCTGACTTAACCAAATGCTACAAAACTGAAGCTGTCACATCATTCTGCAGATGAGTAATGACCCAAAACAAAGAAATAGGAGATTCTTCACTGGCCATATAAGTCAACTGTTCTCATCCCAATAGAGCATGCTTTGGACTTTCTTAAGACAAGACTGAAGAACAAAGAAACAAGAATCAGCTGATAGCAGCTGCATTCAAAGCCAGACAAAGCATCTAAATGGAGGGAACGCATTTTGGTCACATGCAAGCATTTAATCATTTAAGCATTTAATTTAAGATTTTAATCCAAGTATTAAAGACAATCCTTATGCTCGTAATTATGTTAATTTGTTCTGTTATTTATGAGCCCCAAAATGGGGCTTGTGTGTGTACAGTGGAACCTCGGATTGTGAGTAACATGGTTTACGAGTGTTCCGCAAACCGAGCAAAGATTTTTAATATTTTTTTATTCGGAAATCGAACAAGTATTAGTTTACAAGCGCTGAGTATCATGCTTCACACATGCGACTCTTATTTTGACACCGAACGTCACTCTCTCACCTCCCCCCCCTCCCCCTTCCCCCACGGCTTCGCAAACACACAGAAACTCTGCTCGTGCGCGCGCAATTTGACACTGATACACACACGCACAGACGCTCTCTCCCCTTTTCACCCCCTCCCCACCTTCACAAACACACAGAAACTCTGTCTGCTCTGTCGCGATTCTTTTCAAAGGTGAGGTGCTGGTTCATTTTTTTTTTTTTTTTACTTTATCGCAGTGACTCCCTTAGTATGCGCTCACGCCATGTCAGAGAGATTTCTTTTTTATCCTGTTAAAAATGTGTTTGTGTGTGTGTCCGTTTGTTGTGAAACTTAAGTGATTCCTTTAGTATGCGCTCATGCCAGTCTCGCTTTTTTCTGTTAAAACGGTGTTTCCGATGTGCTTATGCGCTTGTTGTGAAACTTAAAAAGGGAGTCTGTTTATATACGCTCATGGCAGTCTCAGAGAGATTTCTTTTTTTCCTGTTAAAACGATGTTTCCGTTGTGTGTGTGTGTTTGTTGTGAATCGCTTACTAAAACACTTATCTGTCAGGATTTATTTATACTTTTTTTAAACGTAAAGTGCAGATTAATTTGTTTTATTTTCATTTTATAGATTTTATTAATTATTTTTATGTATTTATTTTTTAGGGCTGTGGAACGAATAATTTGCGTTTTCAWTCTTTCTTATGGGAAATGATTTGGTTTACGAGTGTTTTGGAATACGAGCCCACTTCCGGAATGAATTATGCTCGTAATCCAAGGTTCCACTGTATATGATAGTGGCTGTAATTCCTAATGGTTAATGCCACACGTTTGTCACTGAATTAAAGCTAAAACTCTTGGCTTCGCTCACATCATGATTGTTTAAATTCCATATAGTGGTGTAAAAAGGCAAAATGCCAAAATTGAAATTTGTGAGAATTCTTAATTGCTCAACAGTTCTTGTGAGCTCACATGGCTTAAATCGTTTACAAATTGACTACACATTAAACATTAAGATATATGACTGAAACAACTAAAACTCTGCTGTTCTGCTACAAACTGTGCTGAGCTGTCAAGAACTGTCTAAGAACCACAATTTATGTATCTATCTATTGTTACAAAGTTGCTATCAATCATCCGAATATTTAAGACTCACTATGAACCAATTTTCATCAACTTGGATTTGCACTTATGAAACAGCCCTTTGAAATGTACATTATTACACACTCAGATAGAAGGAAATAGCATTTGATACCATACTCTATACCCAGGAGCATCATAAAAAAAAACTATATGCATCTGTGGTTAGCAATCAATTGAAACCTTTATAAAGTGATTTTCAAACAATTAGCATACAGTTTCTCTCAACCTAACAGAATGTGCCACAAATTATTACTAACACTACATAAATGCATCTTTAACTTATTTTGATCTATCTGATCACTAACTTTGGTGCCACTTGGTCTTCCGGGTCTACATTCAACTTGTCATTCTCTTGTGGCTGGGCAGTGAGTGAGTATACTGCTCCATCTCAGCCATGGCTGTGTCCCTGAAGGCTAAGGAAATAATATTATCTGTCTGTGCCATGGGGAGAAGGCACATTGTCTAGGACAGCATGGTTATTAGCAAAGGATGATAGAGAACTGGCACAGGCTAGATTAAGTTTTAAAGTGGCCTATGAGCTGCAGGCTGTGCAACCTGATAAACCAAGTTTGGAGAAAGTGAGATTGGGAGTGATGGTTATGGGGAAAGTCAGAGAAGCAAAGCTAAACAGATTTCAAATTTTGAGTGTGGATTTAATTGAGTTTCATTTTTGTAATTTGTTGATCCTTCCTAGGCGATGCATTTGAGTAAGAATGAGAGAGTTGCAGAAAATAGTTCTATTCATCTTGCTTGGCCCATTGTTCTTTTGCTTGCTGTCTGCTCTTGGTTCAGTAAAGAACAAAACATATAAACAGTTTGACATCAAATTGGGACAACTCCATTTCTTCAGTTTTGGAAAAAAATATGTTTTTTCCCCCCTTCAAATAAAGAAAGAAGCAACCTGATAGAAAATACTTTGTACATTTTTAATTTGAGTCAATATGCCAAATATGCACCTTATGAGGTCTATTCATGCTTCAACATTAACATTGAAATGAGATTATATAGCCGGTTTTCAAATAGAACATTTTGCCATGGACATCATTCAGAATGCATCAGAGAATAATAATTTGCCAAACTGAGTATAAGTCAGAAACCAGCATTTATTATGTGATAAAGCAGGCAGCCGTTATTTGTATAGCTTTGTTGTATGTAAACAGAGGTAGAATTCTAAGATAATTATGTAAAAATGAATTAATTCTTATTCCATGTGTACTAACCTTACTTTAAATTGTAAAACACTGTATAATCATTCGTTTATGTTCAGTTACATTACTTTGCGTAAAGATTCTCCCTGTGAACCTTTCTAGATGCTGTTGTTACAATTCTGAATTGAAACTGACTTCACTGAGATTTTACTACAGTATTTAATTTAAACAATATTGCTAAATACTTAAAGCCACAAATGATAAATCTTTTTAAATTTACAGTAAAGCCAGGGACAGTTCATCAGGCTGCACGGTGATGTAGTGGTTAGCACTGTCTTCTAGCACCTCCCTGGTTCTGGTCTGATTCCCGTCTTTGTGTGCATGCAGTTTGCATGTTCTCCCCGTGCTTGGTGGGTTTCCTCCCACAGTCCGAAGACCTGCAGATCAGGCTAATTGGCGTTCCCAAAATGCCTGTAGTGAGTGAATGAGTGTGTGAGTGCGTGTGCCCTGTGATGGATTTGCACCCTGTCCAGGATGTACCCCGCCTCATTCCCTAAGCTTCCTGGGATAGGGCGTGTTTCATGATTAACTACTTTTTATGTATTTCTTTGTTTGTTGCATAGTTGTTTTAGCTCAACTGTTGTTAAAATAAGAGTATCAGAATGAAGCTCAAATACTGCATATACTATAACATAATGTTTACATGTTTACATGCATTCTAATTAGAGTATGTCCTCCATACTTCCAGGCAAAGGCTGTCTTCCCCCAAGTCTCCAATCACATGAACAATTCTAACATCTTTGGTAAGTTTCAGTATGCATTTAGAGCACTACACAGCACAGAATCTGCAATATCAATGGTGTTGTGACTCTGGCTCTTAATCTTAGTGTAGTCTTTAATGCAATTAGTCATGACATTGTTTTAAAGAGTATAGAGGTTGAGGTGCAGTGCCTGTGATAGAATGGTTCTCTTCTTATCTATGCAATACAACCTTCTCGATACAACTTTGCTCCATCTTTTAAAAAATACAACATTCTTGTTTAGACCAAACTTTAGACCAATGTTTAGGCACATGGCACAAAATTTTTTACACATGCTTGGCAGTCTTTTAAACTGTTTTGATCATATCAAATGCTGGATGGCAAGGAACCTTTTTCAACTAAATGACAAAAGAATGACTGGTGCATTGGTAACCCATTGAATACGGAATTGATTTTAAAGTTGTTGTTTTTTTAAGCGTTTTTAAACCTATTAATGGTTTCTCAATACATTGTTGACTTGTTAATATCGTATTACCTCAGGTAAGATAAGGTCACTCCGATCAACATAAAGCATAAATAAATAAACAAATAAAAATTATTATAAAAATTATATACGGGTGAGGAGGGAATGGTTGAGGCTCAGTGTGTTAATGCTCTGAGTTATTTATCGGAAGGTCAACGGTTCAAGCCTCAGCTCCGCCAGGTTTCCGAGCTGGGATACACAAAGTATAAAGAATTTCACTGTGCACCTAGGCTTTGGAATAGTTTTCGTGCTTCTACTATAAACAGTTTCAAATCAAACATCACTCACTCACTGACTATACAGCTTTATCCTGGGGGGCCTGGGGCCAATCCTAGGAGGCTTAGGGCACAACACAGGTTACACCCTGGACAGGGTGCCAATCCATCACAGGGCACACACATACACTCACTCCACAGGTAATCTGGGAATGCCAATTAGCCTAATCTGCAGGTCTTCGATCTGTGGAAGGAAACCCATCAAGCACAGGGAGAACATGCAAACTCCATGCACACAGAGACAGGAATCAAACCTGGATCCTGGAGGTGCAAAGCGACAGTGCTAACCACTACACCACCATGCCATCTCAAATCAAAGCTGAAGACCTAAATTTTCTTGGTTGCTTTTAGTTTAGAGTAAGGTTGCCCATGGTTTCCAGGCACCTTTAGTTCTTTGTTCTTTAAATTAACTTTTAATGTATATATTTAATTTTCTTTTTTGCTGTTAATTTTATACTTTTTATGTTACTGACTTTTACTGACTATGATTTTATCCTCTGCATCCTATCCATATACACTTGTTTGTATGTACAGTCGTGGCCAAAAGTTTTGAGAACATACATACATAAATATTGGAAATTGGAAAAGTTGCTGCTTAAGTTTTTATAAKAGCAATTTGCATATACTCCAGAATGTTATGAAGAGTGATCAGATGAATTGCATAGTCCTTCTTTGCCATGAAAGTTAACTTAATCCCGAAAAATCCACTTCATTTCATTGATGTCATTAAAGGAGCTGCTGAGATCATTTCAGTAATCGTCTTGTTAACTCAGGTGAGAATGTTGACGAGCACAAGGCTGGAGATCATTATGTCAGGCTGATTGGGTTAGAATGGCAGACTTGACATGTTAAAAGGAGGGTGATGCTTGAAATCATTGTTCTTTCATTGTTAACCATGGTGACCTGCAAAGAAACGCGTGCAGCATCATTGCGTTGCATAAAAATGGCTTCACAGGCAAGGATATTGTGGCTACTAAGATTGCACCTAAATCAACAATTTATAGGATCATCAAGAACTTCAAGGAAAGAGGTTCTATTCTTGTTAAGAAGGCTTCAGGGCGTCCAAGAAAGTCCAGCAAG
>QMIH01001561.1:0-31004 GCA_003987875.1 Clarias batrachus | reverse complement strand
CATGGCCTGGAAACTCCCCAGATCTTAATCCCATTGAGAACTTGTGGTCAATCCTCAAGAGGCGGGTGGACAAACAAAAAGCCACTAATTCTGACAAACTCCAAGAAGTGATTATGAAAGAATGGGTTGCTATCAGTCAGGATTTGGCCCAGAAGTTGATTGAGAGCAGCCCAGTCGAATTGCAGAGGTCCTGAAAAAGAAGCGCCAACACTGCAAATACTGACTCTTTGCATAAATGTCATGTAATTGTCGATAAAAGCCTTTGAAATGAATGAAGTGCTTGTAATTATATTTCAGTACATCACAGGAACAACTGAAACAAAGATCTAAAAGCAGTTTAGCAGCAAACTTTGTGAATATTTGTGTCATTCTCAAAACCTTTGGCCACGACTGTATACTGTATATAAATATATTTGACTGAAAAGCATGTTGGCTCAACTGTTATTTTAATTGTCCTATACAAATATAATGACTTTAACCTGATTTGACTTGAACAAATGWCTATAATATGAATGAAAAGAGCATAGTTCATCCAATGGTCATTCTATTCATTTTCAGTAGTATAGAAAATACATGAGCTCGTATGAGAATATGAGAATATGAAAATGTAATTAAATCTTAATTTCATCTTTTACATAATCCAACAGACTACCTTGAAAGACATCATTTTTACTCACGGGCTTACATGCCCAGCTGTGGTAATGTACAGATTTTTTAGAGTGTTTTTTTATGTTAGATCACCCAGACTCTCGTTGAATTAGATCAAAACAGGTGCATTTTTTATTCTTAATGTAAGGGTTTGGAGTCATTGAAAAACACCCTGGGAATCTGGTAGTAAACAGTAATTACATTCATATCGTTTATATTTTGATGAAAATCCATGGCACCAGGTGGTCTGTTGATGGAACCGATAATGACCTCAGCATAATTTCTCCCATTCATGAAGTGAATGTAGGAAAAAATAGATGATGGGTTCAGATGCAATAACACAGAGTATGTGTTAAAGATTTACCTTGTGAAATATTGAGTTAAATATTTAGAATGGCATAGTCTACTGTATGTTCACTGAGCACCTGAAATTAAAATTACACTCACTCACTCATCATCTATACCGCTTAATTCTGTATTCAGGGTCATGGGGGCCTGGAGCCTATCCCAGGAGACTTGGGGCACATGGCAGGGTACACCCTGGACAGGGTGCCAATCCATCGCAGGGCACAGACACGCACATACGCTCACTCATTCAAACACTACAGACAATTTGGGAACGCCAATTAGCCTAACCTACATGTCTTTGGACTGTGGGAGGAAACTGGAGTAACCGGAGGAAACCCACCAAGCACGGGGAGAACATGCAAACTCCATGCACACAGAGACGGGAATCGAGCCTGGCCGGGGATCAAACCCGGACCCTGGCGGTGCAAGGCGACAGTGCTAACCACTACACCACTGTGCCGCCAAATTAAAATTAAATTATGAATAATAATAATAAAAATAATATGAAAAGAATTGAKACATTAGCTGGGCTTTTGAAGGCAGAATAGAATAATATTACTATCTCTGAATTATATTCCTTTATAAAGAGAGACTTAAGAGCCTAGTTTTTTTTTTTTGTTATTTTAGCCATAAAAGATTTCTGTGTATCTTTTCACATCTAAAAGAAACAAGACCTGACCAACAAGACAAACAAGACAATGACTTTTCTAAGGGCAGTCCCATAGACTTAACATTGAGACCAAATTTGATGGATTGAAGCGCAGAGTGAGAATTTGGTAGAAATCTCAAATTCACCACATTTGAAGAGGGTCGCAAGCTGTGTCAGAACATACCCCGCACAAGGGTATATGTTTTGCCCCCGGGGCAGAAAAGTTGCCCAAATTTGCCGAATTATAATGGGGACTTTGGAGTGTAACTAGAACTGTATCGTTTGGCATACACCCATAAAAGAGGTTTCAAATCATGCGGCTTATTCGGGATTGGGGTGCTAAGACTTTTTTGAGGGGGCAGGCAGTAAATTGCCCCCACAGGGGGCAATAAATCTCACCAAATAATCCCATAGATTTAACATTGAGACCAACTTTGACGAATTGAATCGCAGAGTGGGAATTTGGTAGAAAAGCAAATTGTGTCGTTCATTCAGAAATTTATTTTATTTGGGTTTATTTGGGGAAAGGGGGCTTGACATGACTTTTCTAATGGGCAAGTGTTAAACTGCCCCAGCAGCGGGTAATCAAAATAAAATAGTAACTTCAATGGGAACTTTAAAACTGAATTTAATTGTGAATTCCACTGTCGTAGATACATGGGGGTGAGCTCATTTTATTCAGGCAATCAATCAGTCTTTCTCATTTATCATGATGCTCATAAGCCACGCCCCCTAGCAAAATCATTAGCATGCAGTTAGTTGCTAACATGATTAGCATATTGCTAGCATGATGCTAACCATATTAGCATGTCGCTAGCATTATGCTAACTATGTTAGCATTTCGTTAATAACATGATTAGCATGTTGTTAGCATGATGACATTGTGATTAGCATGTTGCTAACATGACGTCTAGCTTATTAGCATGTTGCTAGCATTATGCTAACTATATTAGCATGTTGCTAGCTACATCAATAGAATGTCGCTAACATGATGCTAGGGTTGTTACCGTGTTGCTAGCATGATGTATAGCTTATTAGCATGTTGCTAGCATTATGATAACTGTATTAGCATGTTGCTAGCAACATCATTAGACATCACTCATATGATGCTGGAGTGCTTAACATGTTGTTAGCATGATTCCAAAGTTTTGCCACGGAAAGCACCACTCACATTTTCTTCAGGAAATGTACCTCTCTAGTTACTATTAAGATTTAACATATATAACATAATATACAGTTGTAAAATACATTTTAAAATATTCCAATTCAGTTGAAATCCATTCACAAAAGAAAAAACAAGTAGTGTTTCAAGAAAAATTGCTACAAACCTTCACCCTGACATTCTTCTATGGATTTAACTGTATATTATTTTAGAACTTTTCCACGAATTTTGTTCAAGGTGCATTGTGAGAAAATGCAGTTTTCCCAGTCTGTAAAAACTTGGGGTATACTTAAAAATCACCTAGAGAACACAGCATGTTATCATCAAAACTGAGACAATAAAAAAATAAACAGAGATAACTTGAAAGTTCCCCAGTATCATTCCATAACTAAAAATATACCAGAGCAGTTTAAAAGAGATTGCTGTCTATCCCACCAAATCATAAAGAATACAATGATGCATAAGAGAATTTGCATAGTAATAAAGTGTAAAGATGTGTTGTACACTGAATCAAGGCTCCAGAAAAGAAAGGAAGCTGCATGCATATCACTGTAATCAATCATAGGCTGAAAGGTGTCTTCCACATGTTTCTCTTATAAGTATTTATACATTATAAGTAAAACAAAAGTTGATTCTAAAATAAAAGATGATGTTTGCTTTAAGCTTCCTAACTATGCTTCCTAATAATATGTATAAAATGATATTTTTATATTTATATGATAAATCTTTCAATATATATAAGGGGGGGGGGAGCAAACATTGGAAGCTTGGAATTGCCTTTTCCAAGCTTTTTGAACCAGTAGAGTGATTTGTAATGTCCAAAATGCCATCTCAGGCTTTTGCACAATTGGTACAATGAAGCATAATACAAATGATAGTGTCATCAGCATAGAGGTGTATTTTTGCTTAGATATTCTTACATAAATCATTTATAAAATAAAATAGATTCCAAAAGAAAAACCTGTATATCTCTCTTTTTGTTAATTTGTGTTCCTCTACAAACATGTGTTGAGTTCTTCTTCCTCAGGACAAGAAATCAGCATTCCTTTAATTTTTTAGGCCACAATTTGCAACCCACTGAATCAAATGTGTTAGATAAATCCACAAATAAGATACAAAGATACAATTTTATTTTTTACAAAAATAAATTTTAAAAAATTATTTATGGGTTTGTGACTAGTAAATGAATAATTTCTGTTTACTAATCTCCATTTATACTGTTTCTTTTTACTTCACAATACACAGAGTTGATTACTTAATAAATACTAAAATGAATTTGATATTTTTTTTATTAAACATTATGAATTTAGACAAGACCAATTCCTAAAACAACATCTGTAATAATTACCTCCTCCCCATGTAAAACCCAATACATATATAAATATAAAAATCATTAAGTACCAAAAAAATGTATATAGCATTAAAGACGACTTTTATATTGGTTTCTGTGTCAATGGTACAATGTATCATGCTCATGGTGTAATAATTACTGTATTATTACAGGATGCTGACCAATCTTTAATTTTAATTTAACTCTGTTAGGCTTTTGCACATTCATGTTTTTTTTTTCCCCACTGCCACTGATCTTTTTGTTCAGTAAAGGTCTATGCCAGGCGCAGTCTGGATAATGTATGTGGAGTTTGTTGGCTAAAAATGAAATGGCTGTTTTTAATATCTTAGAGCCACAACTGATTTGTATGGACTTTTTTCTGGATGAAAGTATAACGCTGCAGAATAGAGAATCCACTGAGGCAGCATGCAGGAATGATAGATCTTTAATCATGCCAAGGCCACCCCTCCCTTGCAGTTTTACACTACTCACAGCTGAAAATGGAATAGTATGTTTACCCACAGAATGTCAATAAATGACTTTAAGCCCATTTTTTCTGCGCTTATATGTTATTATACATACATAGTACTTTACAGTACATCCATACTGTACATACAAATATACATACTGTATAAGTTATTTGTTTTATAAAGAGGACTAAAGAGTAATAAAATAAACAGTTATTTTTTTTGTGTGTGAAGGTGGCATGGTGGTGTAGCAGTTAGCATTGTGGCTTCTCACCTCCAGTGTCAAGGGTTCGATTCCCGCTTCAGCCTCTCTCAGCAGTGACAATCCCCCGGATCGGAAGATCTACTGCCAACTTCAAGAGCAAAGGAACTCCACTCTCTGCACCGTGCTCAGTGACCTTTATCTCCCCCTACTCTGTGTCAAATAAAAGAGCACCTATGTCTCCTGATGTCCTTGTTCCATTAGTGTACTGTATAGTAATAACTATAGTATTAGAATATTTATACAGTTTGTAACGGGTTCGACCCGTTGTTGCACGGGCGGCACCATGAAACACAGACACGAGGCGAGATCTTAGAGGAAAAGTGTAATTTATTAGGGATAAATAAGGGAAGGAAAGGGTAAAAAGAGGGAGGATGGAAAGAAAGGGAAGGAATGAAGTGTGCACGTGCGTGGTCCGAGGCAGTGCCCAGCTGGCATGCAGGCACGCGGCTGGCAGCGGTGGGCGGAGTGGCCGAACGGAGCACGCGAGGCAGCGCTCCTGCACGCTCCCTCTCGGTTCCTCCCCGCTGTCGATGGCCGGCCTGGCCCCTCCCAGCTCTCTGTGGGCGCGGCCTCAGGCGGGAGTCTCGCTCGGACGTCCGTCGGCTGGGCGGCTTTCCCGGCTGGGATCGGCGGCCTTAACGCCGTCCTCCTCGCGGCCTTTTCCTCTTCGGCGGCGGGGACACGAAGGCGGGCTCGACGCGGGAACGGTGGATGACGTGGGAGCTCGTGCAGCTCTTTCCATGTGTCTCCTGTCTTACATCAAGAGTGCACTGCTGTAGAGACCTGTTTCCAGATTTGCCATCAAACTGATTTTTTTTTCAATAGTGCTAATAATAATATTACTTCCAATTATTGTTTTACTACATTTGCTTTATATGAATACAGATGCAAAAATACATTATTTAAAAAACATAGTGGTGTTTTTATATAAGAGATCAAAGGGCGGAAATCCATAGTCCTTTTTTAAGTCTCTGGGGCACGTTCCATTGCCCACTCCCATGCCACTCTCGAGCTCCACCGCGTGACGCTCTTCTCGGACCCCGGACTAAACTCCGCGCCTTGCTTTTATAATGCGGAGCCCGAGATCCTATTAACGTTAATTCACTGCCAGCCGGCCCRCATATGCGGCCCCGTCCCTTTGCACACATGCAGAAGGGGTGCCGCCTACCTAGGGAGCCTACGAAGTGAGCGAGTGACAAGTTCTATTCCTGACTCTGCATATACAGTATATATATATATATATAATAAGAGTAAAAAGTAGTCATCCAAAATATTTCTCAAGTAAGAGTAAAAAAGTATTCGGTGAAAGGACTACTCAAGTACTGAGTAACTGTTTCAATTTAATTGATTAAATATGTTTTTATTAATATTATAATTCTATATATATATATATATATATATATATGTCCTCAAATTTCTATATGCTGAAATGAAGACAGTATGAAGCTGTTCTTTTGCACTATGTGTAAGTGAAACATGCATCTGAAGATTTTTTTTCCTGCTATGCCACCAGATTGTGTGTGGTCATGTGACTACATATGGTTATTGGTCAAATGGGGTCATGTGATTATTGTTTCTACATTTCATTGGTGAAACAGACATGTGGTAGATCCACCAGCTGCCTCTGTAAAATAAATGGTTAGAAAAGTGACGAGTTGAGTGTAGCCGAAAGTGGCGGAGTAAGAGTAGCGTGTCTTTTTCACAAATCTACTCCAGTAAAAATAAAAAGTATGGGTGCAGTAAAACTACTCATCATTTTTTTTTTTTTTTTTAAAGTTCAACAAGTAAATGTAACGGAGTAAATGTAACTCATTACTACCCACCTCTGTATATATACAGTATATATACAGTGTATATATGTGTATATATATATATATAYAYACACACACACACACACACAAAAACACAAAAAAAAATTTGTGGGTTTGAAAAGAACAAAATGGATGGACTGGGGGAGCCAAATAACTATTTGTGTTTTATGGATCTAATTTAAACACAGTCTTGTCAAATCACAACACATCTCTGAGGTCAAAGGTTTATATGCTTGTGCCAGAACATGTAGCGGTTGCCTCAGCAACACAGTCTCATTTCAGTTCATGTTGCACTCACTGCTTAGTTAATATTCATGACCTCGTGGAGCTTCCATAAATAGAAGTATCTTTGAAGCTCCCTATATGTAGTGCTGCCATGAGAAATGAAATTTGTTTAACATTGCATGAATGTTTAATGATCAATGGACTAGCTAAATTGCTCTAAAATATTTTATTCGTGCTATTTCTGAAATAAAATAAAGTCAGGTCCTGTGAAATATCTTCAAATTTCTACAATGATTCTACAGAAATATCAACATTAATTTGCATTAACTAGCAATTAACTAGCAACACTAGTTTTGAATTTAAAATTTCAATCATATTTAAGTGTGTATATAATGATATTCTCTGGGACACAGGAATTTGTTCTTGTTAACTCATTTTATCTTGCTGATGAAAGTTTCCTTTAGTTTAAAATTAAATTAAAGCATGCCTACTGCAGCTACTTTCCTTCAAAGAATGAAAAGGCAAACACAGTGTCTTCGTGGCCCTTTTTCTTCTCTTCTTTTTTGTAATTCTTCACATTCACCTGTAAAGACAGGTTATTTCATGCTCCTGCTTACTGCATCCTGTTGTCAGATTATCTGTTTCCTATATTGGAATGATTACTTATTACCTGTGTGTGAACACACCTCTTTACTACTCTGCTGACAAGCAGTGTAATTGGCTCATCTTGCATCTGCTCAGCAGATGATTTAAGCAAAACATGGTGAGAAAACCATGAATAAAGTGTGTAATACAGACAGAACCATGAATAAATATATCTAGAGGTCACTGAACAAGTACTAATACGCATGACACATTAAGAACAATATGAAAAAATGATTGAATGGGATAAATAAATGTTTGGAGCAGCGCCATTATATAACTGTCTTTTGTGTTTAGTCTACTTTAGTGCCATATTTACAACTGAACAAAACATTATTTTTTCCCTGCATTTTCCCGATATAGGGTTTATCAATATGAACTCATAGATCCCTACTAAAGAAAATGCACTGTGTCACCCAAATTATATTCTTTAGTCAAAATCTAAATGTGTAACGGCAAACCCACAGCTTGCTCATATGGGGCTAGAAAAATTGTCGCTTTAGTGCCAACAGCATATGTTTGTCAGTTTGACTCATGTCTCATCAATCATCTGTAAAACACCACCTGCTTTACTAAGCCATATGTCAGCAAGCAATCTGCATAAGGCTGGCTACAGACCCATTTCACCATCGCAGACTAGAAAAAAATCCAAATAACTTGAGGTTTAAGCACAGAAAGTGCTATAGTGCTAAAGAGGACTAAAGCTGTAAACACAGAAAATGATAAAAGCAGTGGATATATGCTGCCAGTTAATAGCTATGGTGAAATCCAGCAATTGTTTGAATAATGTAATAGGGCACACCTGGGTAACAAAAAATCTCCATCAGTAGCTTGTTCCAATATTTTTGGTCACTTGAAAATTTGGGTAGTCTGCCATCAAAGATGCCGTGTGCTGTGTTGTTTAGCGCATCTAGATGTAAATATCAAGACATGAAAGCTGACATTCTGACGCATGGTCTCATATTCATCTTTTATTAAATGCAAATGTCTTCGTTGTACAGTAAAAACAAAAAGATTTGGTCTTGTCATTCCAATATTTTTGGAAAGGACTGTATTTGACCACCAAATAGCTTTGAGTCGGAAATATTTTGACTCATGGTGTAATATATATGCTAGTTTGCCTAACGTGATGCTTTAGAGATTTTTCTTTCCTGTATTATGAAAAAACAAGTCTGTTGCAAAGGTTTGGGATTCATTATTAAAATTCCGCTGGAGGTCTGAATGTGAGAGCGTCTGTGTGGTTTTACACTGTCGTAATGAAAATGTTCTGGGTCAACTTGTGGTGCTTAACCTATTTAAGGATAATTCTTTGGGATTAATTGCATTTTACTTACAGCAGTGCAAATTGCTGAGTACCCATAAGTAGCTGTGAGGTCTAAATGAATTTATGATATATGAAAGAACTATCAATTTCTGTTTCAGTTTTAGATGTTTCAAGAAATGTTTGTGCTTGTTTGTGCTTACCATAAAAAATATTTTTACTACATTAGCATGCTAAAGAATATCAGATATTTTTCACATTTTAAAGTATGCCATGCAGTTAGTGCATGCATCTGCATTCAGAATATGGTCACTGAGTTTATAGTTTTCTTTATATGATAGTGAAACCCTGAGGCTTTAACTGAAACAAAGATGCATGTGTTGAATACCTTGGTATGTGAGCCAACAACTGTTCCAGGTTATATGTTACAGCTTGTGTCGCTTTCATAATGAGGGAGAAGAAGCAACAAGTGCAAAACAGCCTCCAACTTCAAGGGGATTGTCTGGCTCACATCCTCTACAAATGTCCCACTCAATGCCTGCCTCTAAGTAGTACATCGCAAGAAACAAGCAAGCTAACAAGGTCTATGGCTACCAATTCTCCCTGGAGCATACTTATTATTTTCAGTGGCAAAAGCAGCAAGCCTCCGTGCAGAACCAGGACTCATTCCCATCTTATTTATTTATATATTTATATATTTCTTTAAAACCACCCTTGTCAATTATACAGCAGTAATCCTAATGCGTCTGAAGCCTTACAGCGTTTTTTTTTTTTTTTTTTTTTTTTTTGAAAGCTGACATTGAGCTGTCATTTCCTGAGCCTGGGATAAAGATAAATGATGGAGGTGCAACTTGCATTCATATCTACCTTTTGCACATTAAACACTGTGAGATGTTTGTAAGATAGATGTTTATCCTCTTTTCCAAAATGTCTACATGATAGATAAGACCATCCTTGTTTTGTTGGCTTCATGCAAACCTATCATAAAATCTTTAGTGGAATGCTGGTGAATGTGGCCATGCTCCTTGGACATCAACAGCAAGAAGCTGCTAGACTTCTTTCAAACTGGAAACACCAGCACAGGGGAAAGCAGTTGTTTATTTAGGCAAAGGACTTTTACAAAGGACTTATTAAGTGTAGATGTTTGAACACTACCATAAGTGTTACCAAATTATATGAATCTCAGTGTGAGATTCAAATTAAAAACATCTGTGTGGTAAGAGTAGTAATGCCCCTTGCAAAACATATTTTATAAATTTATGATATATATATTTCCTGCTAATTCTGTAAAAAAAAAAAATAGACCTCTATCGGAAAAAAAGTGCAACAGCACCTTGGTTTGCATGTTATTTTTAACAAATAAATGTGATTTTAAGTGCTGACAATTGTACAGAAATTACAGATTATTCCCATGAATATGAGGTTATAGCAGCCACGGGCTTACAGCAACTAGACAGCTGAAGAATTCACCTGTTTTATTTCCAATTTTCTGTTCCAACTGTCCTGCTCTTTACCTACATTTGCAAGATTATATGTAATGTGCTGGTATGAAACCCTGGTTTGAAACCCTGGTTTATTATAAAAAGAACTGCATGAATGAGCAGGCAAACATAAAAAAAAAAAGGCCAGTGTGTATATATTGCCATCAGTAGGTAGATTTTATGAGATGAAATATAATCTTGTTATTATTAATTACCACATGACTGTGTCCAGGGAAATGTTCAACCGTGTTCAAATGTTCTTGGACAGTGTAAATAAATAGCACTTAAATGTAGACAGTCACACTGATATTCCATCAATTTCGCTCTTATGTCAAGCAGCTTTTCAGTCGGTTCCTGGGTGGTTCCAGGAGACATTCGGGACTTGTACTGTATAAACCTACCATTCTATTTTTCCTGATCTCCACTGGGCTTTCCATTGTATTTTTATGTTGACGCAGAGGAGCTAACAGCAGTAGTCAATCATGATTACTAACACGATGGTATGGGGCCTTGGGCTGGGCAAATGAAGACATTTCAGGTCTTTCAAAACTAAATTAATAATTTAGTAGTTTAGTGATTAGCACTGTTGCTTTGCATCTCCAGGGTCCCGGGTTCGATTCCCACGTTGGGCTTGAGTGCCCCAGCTTGGTGGATTTCCTCCGGGTGCTCTGGTTTCCTCCCCACAGTCCAAAGAAATGCAGATTAGGTTAATTGGCATTTCCAAATTGCCCGTAGTGTGTGAATGCGTGTGCGAATGTTGACCAGTCGTACAAAAAAGGGCATGAATAAAATGGTCACCGTTGGCCACCCCAGTCCCTAGTTGGACTACTGAGGTTCTTAGATGGATGGATATGGATAGATGGAGATGTATCTGAGCATGCTGCAGAGCCAGCCACAGTTCTTCTGAAGACTTTGACTGCATGCACCTGCTTCTTTTGTCATGCAAAACCCAGCTTTGATTTTTTTTTTTATCTGAAAAGTGGTCTTTTATATAATTTGTTTATATCTGGCATACTTTTTTTTTTTTGGGGGGGGGGGGGAATTTCTTTTAAATATATAGTGACTACATGTACTGTATAAGATAATGCTAATAGCTGCCATTTTAAAATGTTTTTTTTCTGGATTAAAAATGATAATTAAGGTTTTAATCGACACTACTTTTGGTATTTGGGGGTGTTTTGACACCAATGAGTGAGACATTCCTTTGACACATTATAGCCTCTTATAGATTGCATGTGCAAGCTTTTATTTTTAATTAGCCGGCTCTAAATTAGGAAAAGCTATCATGGCATAATGGTGTTAATAATGATGTTACCATGTCACACCACTGTAGATAGAAATGCTTTAATTTCAGATAACTTGCAAACCTCCAGCTAAGCTCCACTTGTTCCATTAATTTTATTTTGACTATTATAGTTAAATTGTCATTTTAAATGTATCTCCGTTAGGGAAAAAAAATCCACGTTCTTAAGTTTTGTCATTTCAAACTTAAGAAATGTTGTAAATTTTAGCTGTAAATTTTAGTAAATTGTGCTGTTAATTGGTGAATTTTAAAGCTGGTAACTCTAAATGAACTTCTCTTCGGCAGCAGAGGTACGTTTTGGTCTTACTTTCCTGGGAAAGTCTTTATGAGAGCCAATTTCATCATGGTCCTCTATGGGTTTTGTAAAATGCACTTGACAATATCCCACAGGAACTATCCCAAAACAGGCTGACCTCCATGTCTTAAAATAACAACTGACTGTGATGATGTTGTTATATAATTGCTTAAATCCATATTTTTTATTTCATAGTTTTGAAATCCCCAGTATTGCTGTGGAACGTAGAAAATGAATCACTAAACAAAACCAAAGAAATTTGCAAGTGATCACAAACTTTTGAGCGGTAATATGGTTAAACAGCGGAGTCTGCACACCTTTAAAGTCCCTGTGGGCACATGGCATAGCCCCTTYGATGTGCCACTCTCCTGGCCGACTTCCATATGCTTTGTCCTGACTTCCAAACTCTGCGCTTAGCTCCACACCTCTCTTTTAATGAGCAGAACAAGCCTGAGGTACATAGGTGATCATCTCCCATGTGTGTTTGAGTGTGTATATGTGTTTGCCCTGCAATGGATTGGCACACTGTTCAGGGTGTACCCCCACCTTATGCCCTAAGTCTCCCCTGCAACCCTGTATACTGGATAAAGCAGTATAGACAAAGAATGAGTGAGTGAGTGTCCTTATTTTTGTAATTCATCACTGGAAAACTGTTTATACAATAATAATAATAAACATACACTATACATATAGTATAATCATAAACCAAGTATGATCAGTTAGGAAGAAAGGACTAAAGATGTGAATGTGAATAGATTTTTATAAATGAAGTAAATTTTTATAAGTGATATTAATTCAAAGTGTTAAAGGTTGTTTTGCAGTGGTCTTTCAAAACAGAGAGATTTATTAGATTGCAGAGCAAGCAACATGGCCCATTATACACTTGAAGAATCAGGAGATTATCTGCATTTAAAAAAATAATGATGCACCCAAGCTGCAAATTTATATAAATTTATGTCTGATTCCTTCAGGCGATGTGGGGTGGATTTTAACTTTGTGATATATGGATGTAAATGCCTCTATCTTCCATGAATGATGAAGTTGCTGATTTAAAATATTAGCAGTATGAAAAAACTTCCAAGAAATAAAACAGCGATTTCTTCATTAAATAATCAATCAAGCAAACAAAGCTATAAACAAAGTAATTTGGTGTTCAAACATAATTATTTGATTTCAAATACAGTATTAATACTGATTTCTGATTTTGATATTAAAATTTGATTATTTGTCACATGTACCTTACAGCATAGTGAAAAGGTGTGTTGACACATCTTTTGAGTTTGTGATCACTTGCAAATTTCTTTTGTTTTGTTTAATGATTCATTTTCTATATTCTACAACAATACTGGGGATTTCAAAACTATGAAATAACACATATGGATTTAGTTTTGTTATTTTAAGACATGGAGGTCAGCCTTTTTTGGAATAGTTCTTGTGGGATATTGTCAAGTGCATTTTACAAAGGACCATGATGAAATTGGCTCTCTGAAGACTCTGTACTTAGGAAACTAGAGTCAGAGCTGAAGTCCCCCACAACCAGTGAGAATTTTAAATACACCTAATGAAAAAGATTTTTGAAGATATTTTAAACAATAAACATTTAACAATCATGGTAAATCAGTTGAAAACTGCTGGGAAAGTTTAAAAAGACAACCTTATGATGGTAATTAAAAGAATACCAAGAATCTGCCAAGATAAAGCTGTAATAAAACATGTGGCATATCAGTAGATTTCATTTATTTATTTATTTATTTGTTTGTTTGTTTTTTTCACAGCATACGTTTGTGTTGGTACTCTAAAGGTATGCTAATTACATAATTTGGACTCTGTAGTTGTCAGCATGTGGTTTTGAAAACAGTTGTAGCTGTCATGGCCTAAATGTTGGCAAACTGCAGAGCACATTATTATGACAGCTACTTTTGGCAACAGTGCAAATGGGCATATGTGGATTGTGCCCTACTTTCTCAAACTATTCCATGAGGAATTCTTAAAATATCATCTGCTCTTTTTAAAGTCCTCAATTCAGGTGGATTCATGACGAATGTATTTTACCAACCAATTAAACATACTATATTATATGGTTTTGTCAGTAAAGAGTATGATTTATATTTTGCTTTATTTAAAAATCCCTGTAATACATTTTACTGCAATATTTTTTATGTAATCATGACAAGCACAGGTATGAAATGATGACATACTGTTTCTTGCTGGGATCTCTAGGCAACATCTCACCATGCACAGCAATAGCACTGACTGATTAAACAAACTACGTTTAATCTTACTTTCACACCCAACAGTGAAACTATTCTACACCTCCAAAATGAATTAGATGGATTTTTATTATCCACACAATGCATTTCTAGGTCATCTTTTTCAGATAGTCTCTTATCAACAGCTTACATCATCCTGCATCACACCAGGTCTTTTATCTAGAAGCAGAATGCAGGCAATTCAACAAGACAAGTTGAACAAAATCAGTGATAAGTGATGTGATTTTACTTAAACTTATTTTCTGTCTAGAAATAAGTTATCTCAAATTTGCACAGTATAAGTTGAATCCATCTAGGAACCTCTCTAGTCCAACCAGAGACCATGGAGGTCAATGGTGTCCATTTTGTACTACCTTGGTAGGACACCAAAAAACAATCACACACTGTGGCTATTTATAAACTGGCATTTGGGAATGCCAGTTAGCGTAATCTGCATGTCTTTGGACTGTGGGAGAAAACTGAAGATCCCGGAAGAAGTATGTGGAGAACATACAAGTTACCTTATGCAACATTGCAAGATAAAAAGGGTACACTTATTGGTAATAACAAGCGAGATGGACAAAAGAAGGTGGTTACAAAATAAGATGTAATGGCTGGATATCATAGCTGTAGCAGACTTCTTGCTCTCACACACCTTTCTTTGAATGCCACTGTACTGGCTTTGCATTTGTGATGAGAGTAGATGAGATAAAAGACTAAGTGTAAGAAACTGAATCCGTTTTTTTTAAGTAAGGATATTACATATTTTTAATTGTTGTTTTTTTTTAAACAGGGGTGAGGCACACAATTAGTTATACAGAAAGTGTTAAAGATAAAAATGGTTGCAGGGTGAACAAGGGCCACAAAATGGAGACTCTATTTAATCATTATGCAGTTTGAAAAAACTAGACCATGATACTGTATGTCTGGCTGTGGATATTTGCTTGTGTTGCATTTTTTTTAACTCATTATCCCACAGAAAAGGATGACACTTGGAGCTATTTATTTCCAAGACCTATCATGAAAACCACCCAACTGCACTGGGCAACGTGCCTCAGGAAGCTGCTGACACTTGGCAACAGTAATTGTTATAGGTGTTTGAAAGAGTAAATAAGTCCTTATCCAACACTGTACAGTATGTTAGCAAAAGACTTTCAACCCAGATGAAACAGTCAAATTTCTTCACAAACAATTTCGACAAAGAAACATCCAATTAGGAGGAAACAGTGATAGCGCAACTAAAAGTTACATTCTTTCCACTTTGTTTTGTTTTATTTTTCAAAGATTGTTCCAAATTATAATACATTTTCCACTTCTACACAGATTTTTCCAAATGTATGAAAAGCTTAAGTTTGTAGAACCATACTCTATTTAAAAATGAATACAACTTAGATCAAGTAGATTTCTCTTAAATTACACTGAATAAAATTTCCTTACTTATCACTTGCCTGTGAATTTTTGAAAAACTGGTAAAAGACAATCCTAAGTAAAATCTATTTAAATTCCTATTTTGTGGCTTTTCGTTAAATAAATGATGTGATGACTGAGAACAAAATAAATGCCATTTATTTCAACAAGGATTCAACAATTACTGTTCCTCATTTAACAGAAAAAATATTAAATAAGTAAAAGGGCTACATGTCAGACCCTACAGGCTTCACTGCACATGTTAAATGTTAAAGTTCATGACAGTACAGTTAGAAAAAGACTGAACAAGTATGTATGCATTTTTTGTATTTTTTTGGAAGGGTTGCCAGCAGAAAACCAAGACAAAACCGAGAAACCCCACCCCAAGCACTGGGAGAACAATAATAACAGGAATTCAAACCTTACTTACAATACATTTCGCAATATTTTATGGTTACATACTGTATTCATCCATTTAAGTATATTTTTAAAAAATGACTTCTTGAATTCTTGCCTTGTTATTCATTTATTTCAGCATCAGCAGTATTGCAAATAGGAACTTTATACTGTACTCTCAAACATTCATAATGGTCTTCATGATTAACCTTAATGCCTTGTCATCTTTCTCCCCTCACAATGAGTTACGTTCCCACTACGTCCACACAAAAATGGGTGAACGCAGTGAGAACGTGTACAAGTCAACTGGAATGCAGTAGAAACGGAAAAGGATGTTGTTTTCCTTGATGTGGCGCTGCCATGCTTTATTGGACATATTTAAAAAAGGCCTGTTGAGAAGGTGGTCGAAGCAAGAAGCAGGAAGAACTTAATAAGGATGCATTAATGATGCCATTGACATACTACAAGCATGACGCAGACGGCAAAGATTTCTGACTGTGTTGTCATTGGTTGATCATGCTAGGTTCATGCCACATTGTAGAAGGCTGGATTATGGTGTTCTAGTACCTACCACATTTATGGCTCACATGCAGGAGGTTATCAATCTGTCTATGTCACATTCAGAGAATGTACAGTATTATAAACACTGAATCCATTTCCCTACACCATCATTTTGCAATTAAATATATTACGCATGTCAATGTATTTATACTAACCAGCTGGACACAGTGACAACATGATAAGTTCCTGGTAAGAGCGTAGTGTAATCTGATCGGACATAGTAATAACTCGGGTCAATATCAATGGATGTAGTGAGCTCAGTTTCATGTGTATTTCATGCTAGATACATTAAAAACCAGTTATGAATGTGGATAGGAAGTAGTGTGAACTTGATAACTGGACATTTTCCTATTTTGACCCTGTTCCTTCAGTGTTCATTGATATTTTAAGAGCACTGTGAAAACTTCATGGCCTGCATCCTTGTGTGGCTCGGGTCTTATTTGACTTTTCTATAAATATATGAGATATTAACAAAGCTGGTGACAGAAAAACCCTTTGTTTATTAAGACTTCAAGAGGTAACTTGTTCACTTAAGCTGTAAGCTAGAATACATGTATTGTTTGCTTACTGTAAAACACCGATTTACATTGTTATTTAAAGAAACCATGAGATCTGTTGGTCATTTTATTCATAGCAGGCTATGAATATGAAGTATGCACTCAGCTGTAGATGGAAGCTAATTTCTGGAGCTAATAATTAAGTAATTCTCATCAAGTCAGTCGATTGTGTGTAATTTATTGTGTTTGTTTAGCACCTCAAGGAGATGTGCAAGGTAAAGAACTGTTTTAGTTAGGTAGTGTGACATTGCTTTTATTTTACTAATGGACACACATTGAGAGATACACACAATTCTGTTTGTCGGTCTGGTTTGATTGGAATAGAATTTGGGCTGGGAAAGTGTAGGTTAAAAGGTGGAGGTTTTGTAGATATTTTCTTATGGCCTTTTCAGGATTCAAGTGATGCTGTTTTTCTTCTATACATGGTGAAAAAGTTACATGTTTTAACAACAAGTATTCCAGCAATCTATGTAATATATTTTTTCTTTTTTATATATTCATAAGAAGTAGTTAATATTTTTGTTATTAAATTAAAAAAATCGTGAATGAAACAAATTCCTGTTGTCTGACTGACATTATAGCAGCTACAGCATAAAGTGCTCACTAGCTTCAGGACTCAGTCATGTGACTGAGAATTTTCCATATTAGGAATACTGATTGTTATAAAGTGCTCACGCCCTAGACTATATCTTTCTATAATGCTATAGAAAAGTTGCTTAACAGCATATATCAACATATCAGTATTRTATGCTTTACTGTGTTGTGGAAAGTGTAGTTTAAGGAAACAGAGGAAAGGAAAGAAAAGGAAAGGAACACTGTGGAAAGGAAAGGAGGAAACAGCTGTGCCAATATTATACAATTTTATCAAGGTATATAGATAACTATGCTGCACAGGTGACCATAAGGAGAAAACATTGAAGGGAGAGATCTTTTATTGCTTAAGTTTATCTAAGCTAATGGTTAAGCTAATATAGCACAAGTTGGCATATGATATTCGCAGCATTTGACCTTCACATTCCCAACAATTTGTCTTGAAGTTGATTAATAATTTCATAATTAACTTTTCCACATGTTTACAACAAACAACTGAATTAAAAAATGATAATTTATGTCCCAGGTTCGTACATACTGTACAATACACACATATTAMATTAGAATATGTGTAGACATTTGGCAGTGTTGTGCAGTCAATTATAACACAGCATGTTTGAGCTCTCAGATCAGAAGATTTCTATCACAGCAGCTCTGGGAGTAGTTTTGGCTTTAGTTTAAAACATAGCTCAATGCATCCTTTCAAATGTGTAATTGTTTTTATAGCAACCGTTCATATACAGAAATTTGTATGGCAGGTGTTTATCATTCATTGTCTCTAAGGCTTTATCCTGTATACAGGGTCACAGTGTTCCCCAGGAGACTTAATGCAGGGCACGAGGAGGCGTACACCCTGGACAGGGTGCCAATCTATTGCAGTGCACACATATTCATAGACTCCAGGCAATTTAGGGAATGTCAATTAGCCTAATCTGCATGTCTTTGGACTGTAGGAGAAACCGGAGTACCCGGAGGAAACCCACCAAGCAAGGGGAGAACAATATTAATAGGAATCAAACCTGGCTGGGAATTGAACCATTGATTCTGGAGGTCCAAGGCGACTGTGCTAACCATTAAGCCCCTATGTCACCCATGTTTTTTTATGTTTTATTTAACAAAGTGACGCATATAATACTGATACGTTGATATATTCTGTTAAGCAACTTTTATATAGCATTTATAGAAAGAGTCTTGGGTGGGAGCACTTTGTAACAGTTAGTATATTTCCTAACATTTCTCAAAAAATGAGAATTAAAATGTATTAACTACTACTTATAAATATAAAAAAGAGTATATAATTATATAGATTACTGGTATACAGTACGTGTTATTAAAACACGTACATTTTTCACCATGTATTACAAGAAAAACACAGTATCACTTCAATCCTGAGCAGGTCATCAGAAAATATCTACAAAACCTCAAGCTTTCAAGGTAAACAGCTCATGAATACAAACACATAACCACTCGACACTTAGTGAGGTAGATCATTTAAAACAGCATGATTCATCACTTAAAACTGTATCCACACATCTTATCTATCATGACAAATAGCTTGCAACTACATCCTTTTACCACACTTGTTCCCCACATCAGTGAAAAAAATTGTGCTGAAAAATGATCTTATCTCCCATTTCTGTGAAGCTGTACACTCAGTTAATCAGGGGATATTCTCAAGCTTCCAAAGCAGCTGTCTTCAGAGCCATACCCCGAGAACAAATGCCCAGTGCTAAATTAACTAATTTGTGTCAAGTCTGACTTGTGAATTCATCACTGGATGTTTATTCTAGCCTGGATATTTTGTTGTTATTGTCCAGACAGCCATTCTGCACTTAATGGCCCTCTTGCCAGAATGTATGTCTTCTTTACTCCAAAAGAACATATATTTTCTGACAGTTGGACAGATCTAATTTAAGAATTGAGAACTTTTGTCATGTCCAAGACCATTCAGTCCAGAACCCAGGTCAAAATCTAGTCCAAATAACATTATTACAGACTAGAATTGCATTTATAAATAGGCAATACTTTACAAATACTAGACCAGGACTGCAGAAGTCAGGGCTAGTGTCTACCACATTTTTTTTTTCAATTTTTGGGCTCAGTTGCACATTATTTATTCCATCAGTTACACTGTCAAAACCTCTAGACAACTACATAAACATTGAATTAATTATTATTGTATGCTGGCACAACTTCTTATTTGTTGAGGCCACAGGTGACATTATGTATTCAAAAACTTTGAAAAAACAGACTGAATAAACTTAGCCAGCAAATTACCTTCCCTTAGATGAAATCATGTGAATTTATAAACCCCCCCACAACCCCCCCCCCCCCCCCCCCCCCCCCCCCCACAGGACTGCACTAAAGAGGTGAAGATTTATTCTCTTTATTCTTTATTTTTTAATAAAATATGTTGCGGTTACACTAGCTTATAGGTATTTTAGACAGTTAAGGTTATATATATATATATATGTGAGGCCGTTATTTCGGCTTCAGAGTCGCTAATGCTTACTTATGAATGTTATATTAGTTAACTTATTTGTTTAAAACCAAATTGAGTACATACCCGGTTAATTTAAAACATCACTCCAAACATGTAGATACTCTTGAGAATTTCAAACCACTGAAAATATCAAAGCCTTTTGAATATAAAACAATCCTTACCTTTAACCCTTCATTACTTACAGTACACCTTTGAAGCCATTTAAACTTATTGGACTTGGAGAGACATGATCCCCTCAGATTATTGTTGCCATAGACTCTTTTCTGTGTTTGACACAATGAAACAAACATTTGAACTTACATTTTTTAATAGATACAAAGTTGGGCTAAGTCAACCCAAGAGTAATATAGTTAATTAAGCCCACAACCAATACTACTTGAGCTGACGTAATATTTGAATTAGAGACTGAGGCAACTTAAGTCAGTAATATGAAATATTTAGTTTGGCCACCAAAACGTAAGTAAGTAAACTTAAAAAAGCTGAGCAACTTTTTTTTTTTACGTTGAGGCACTTTTTTACGGTTAGTTTTTTTTACAGTGTAGTTCTTAGGTTCCTAGTGCTTTTTGTTGTTGTTGTTGTTGTTGTTGTTGTTTGTTTGTTTTTTATTTTGAGGTATAGAAGGCGACACAACACCTTACAAGTTCTTCGCTACACAGCCTGGCAAAAATATTGCTATTTCAGAAGAGTCAAAGTATTGGGCTGCATTAAGCAAACAAAACAACTAAGGAAATTTTAAATGATTAGAATTGGGTTAAAAACCTTACAACATGTTATAAAATATTCAACGAATCTAGAACTTTGTAGAAGAAATTTGGTCAGAATAGCTAAAGTATGTTTAACAATGAACTCAGTACTGGGACTAAAGCCACTTCTTAGACTAACCAGAAAAAAAGGATTGGATGTGCTAGGGAGCATAAATATTGGACTTTGGGGAAATAGAAAAAGGTCATGTGGTCTAATGAGTTCAGATTGACCCTATTCCAGAGTGATGGGCGCCTCAGGGTAAGAAAGGAATTGCATGAAGTGATGCCCCATGTATTTTAATGCAATAAACTGGAGGCAGTGTTATGATCCGGGGTTGCTTCAGTTGATCAGGTCTATACTTAGCAATGCTATGTGGCAAGAAAATGACATCAGCTTATGACCTGAATCAACATAATGATCAGAGCAACTAACACAACAATTGAGTTTTTCTTCCCTAATGACACAGGCATATTGCAGAACTCAAATTGTGAAAGAGTGGTTCTGGGAGCCTGAGAAATTATTTTTACACATGAAATGGCCATTACATTGTCTGCTGTAATTAAAGCTGAAGATGATTGAAAAGAGTGTGCAACCTTTTTTTTTTTCGACAATCCAGTGTACTTGCATGATTTAATTAATATTTGTAAAGTTTCAAAGAGTAAGCATACTGTAGGTTTACAGATGTGGCTGCTGTTATGGAATATTTTATTTTAATTCTAGAAATCAGAGGTCACAACACACAGTGCCAAAGGTACAGTATGGTCAAAGGTCTGGACACACCTACTGTACATATTCAAGCATTTTGCTATTTAGGCATCTTCTTAAGGGAATTAACTTTTACTTTAATTACAGCTTTTTACCCTCTTGGCATTCTGCCAACCAGCTATATTAGATAGTCCACCTGGTGATTTTCCAGCAGCCTTGTGCAAATCACACAGTAATTCAATATGTGTTATTTCATCATTTTTATGTGCTTAACATTGCAACCAATTGTAAACCTAATAAAAAATAATGTTGACATAATGAATCACACTTGAATGAGTAAGTGTGTCTAAACTTTTGACAGATACTGTAGCCTGACTCAATTAAATTACAATGACTGGCATAAGAGTTAATTAAAACACAAGTTGTAGAGTAAACACAGTTTGTTTCAGTTTGAACATCAACAATATTTGAGGAACAGCCATAACCAAAGCTGAAGTTTGAACCTAAAGAAACGTGTGACAGTGTATCAGGCTCAATAAAGTATAAAGTAAAAATAGAGACAAAAAAGTATATTTTTACTAACTGCATTATTCTAACAGAAAATATGTATGGAATAAAGTGTGCTTTCACTTCAGTATGAACATTCATAATCTTTGAATTTAAGAATGAATTAATTTAGAATAAATTGTTCCTTGTTTGGTTTTTAACTCAGAGCTTATTTCCATGGTGTCACTAAAAGTTCTTTAAAGGGAGAGAGAGAAAGAAATGTGGTGCTGCCTAAATACTGTTTTCATGTAGGGGTATTATACACAGTATAAAGACAAGATTTAATCTTTACAAAATACTAAGAACAAAATTATGATATTTGTTTAATTGTTGTTTAGTTGTTTATATTTAGTTGTTTATATTTATATAAACTATCCGATTGTCCCTGATGAGCAAGCCAAGGGTGACAATGGCAAGGAAAAACTCCATGTGATTGCAATAGGAAGAAACATTGAGACGAGCCAGACTCAACAGGGAACGCATCCTCATTTGTGTGATAACAGAAACAGTAGCAGGGATTGATCTGAAGTCATGCTGATTGTTAGGAGGATKAAAGTTTAGTATAGTATAACAGGAGGGGTGTTAAAGTTAGTATAGAGTCCTCTTTTGGTGTTGGAAGCTCAGGCAGAAATTTGTAGGAATTTCAGTCCTGAAATATAGTGTGGCTGCAGTCACAAGTCATCAGAGAACAGCTGTCTGTCACGCGGGTTCGTGGGGGTGAAGGATCCAAGCGCAGAGCAAGTGCTGCCGTGACTCTGAACGAGCTCCGCGGCGAAAATGCGGAAGTGGGGAGCCGGCGTGTGTGGAGAATAAGCGCAGTGTTTCCMRTCAATGAGCTCCGCGGCGGGAATGCGGAAGTGTGCAGCCGGCGTGAGTGGAGAGCGAGCGCTGCTGTGTTTGCCGGCGTGAAGATCACTCGTGGTCGTGAGACGGGCGGGGATCAAAGCCTGTGAGTCGAGAGAGTCCGTAATCCAAGTTCGTAGTCGGGAGACAATTCCGGAGGTCGGCAACAGTAAATACTGTTGGTTAAGTGGTTAAGGCATTGGACTACGGCTCGGAAGGTCCCAGGTTCAAGTCCCACCACCACCAAGTTGTCCCTGTTGGGCCCTTGAGCAAGGCTTAAGTAGCCTTAACCCTACTGCTCAGATGTATAATGAGATAAAAAATGTAAGTCGCTCTGGATAAGAGCGTCTGCCAAATGCCTAGATGTAGATGTAAATACGAGAAGGCAATATATCCAAGACGTGACACAAAGTCGAGGTCGGTAAAACAGAGCGTGGTCGTGATCCGGAAAGTCGAAATGGAAAAGAACGCTGGAATACTGGGCATGAGTAGCACACAATAATCTGGCAACGTGATGATGTTAGAGCGTGGTATAAATAGGTAGTTGAAATGATTAGGAATTGAGAACAGGTGTGATGAGAGTAGTGAATGAGGCGTTGAAAAGCAGGAGGCGGGGAGTATATGGAGCTGGAATGCACAGGTGATCAGGTCTTTGCTTGAGACATGGGCACTACCTGGCATGCCGTGACAGTACCCCCTCCTCTACGAACGCCTCCTGGCGTTCTTGCAGGTGCCTCTGGGTGAAGGTTGTGGAAATTGGTAATCAAAGAACGATCTAAGATGAACCTGGCTGGTACCCAACTTCTTTCCTCCGGTCCATAGCCCTCCCAATCCACCAAATACTGGAGGCCTCGTCCACGGCGGCGGGACTTAAGGAGTTTGCGGACTGTGAAAGCTTCGCCTCCGTCAATAAGTCGAGGTGGAGGCGGWGGGCAGGGAGGGGGTGACAAAGGACATGGGACCAGTCGACGGACCTGGGAGACATGGAATGTGGGGTTAATTCGTCGCATGGATAATGGCAGAGCCAATCTGACAGAACATGGATTAATTACGCGAGAGATTGTGAACGGGCCGATGAACCTAGGCGAAAGTTTCTTGGACGTAGTCTTGAGTGGTAGGTCACGTGTGGAAAGCATAACTTTTTGGCCAACACGATAAAGTGGAGCGGTTGAGCGGTGGCGATTGGCTTTTCGCTGAAAGATGGTCACAGTATGTCGCAGTTGAGCGCGAGCCCGCTGCCATGTTCTCTTACAGCGGCGAATGAAGGCTTGAGCTGAAGGGACTCCTGGGTGGGAAATAGTGGTGGCTGATAGGTAAGACAGCACTGAATGGGTGATAGCCCAGTGGAGGATGTGSGGAGTGAGTTATGGGCGTACTCAATCCAGGGGAGAAAACGACTCCAARAAGCTGCGTCCCRTGAAGCCATGCATCTCAGTGATTTCTCTAATTCTTGGTTCATGCGCTCAGTTTGGCCGTTGCTCTGGGGGTGGAACCCTGATGAGAGGCTGGGTGTGGCGCCAATAAGACTACAAAAGGCTTTCCAGCGCCGAGAATTGTGGTCCCCTATCCGACACAATGTCCAATGGAAGGCCGTGAAGTCGAAAGACATGGGAGACGAGGAGTTCAGCCGTTTCCTTGGCGGACGGGAGCTTGGGTAGAGGGACAAAATGGGCTGACTTGGAAAACCGGTCGACCACTGTTAAAACGCAGGTATTATTGTCGGAAGGTGGCAATCCGGTTACAAAGTCGAGTGAAATGTGGGACCAGGGGCGATGAGGGATGGGGAGGGGTCTTAAGWAACCCTCAGGGGGACGATTTGTCGTCTTATTTCTGGCGCATCACAGGATGCCACAAAATTCTTTACGTCCTCCTTGGTGGTTGGCCACCAGAAACGTTGATGGAGCAATGAAAGGGTGCGGATCACCCCCGGGTGACAAGCTAGCCTGGAGCTGTGGCCCCATTCTAAGACTTGAGGGCGAACAGATAGAGGGACAAAAAGTAGCCYGACTGGGACATTACTGGGACCTGGTTCCTGTTCAAGAGATTGTAGAACTAGGTTTTCCACATCCAGCTGGGTCGCAGCTACAAGACACTGAGGTGGGAGGATKGTCTCCWTAGTGGATATGTCCTGGGGTGCGGGGAACTGTCGGGAAAGAGCATCGGGCTTGGTATTCTTGGATCCTGGACGGTATGACAGTGTGAAATTGAAGCGGGAAAAGAAAAGTGACCAGCGTGCCTGACGTGAGTTGAGTCTCTTTGCTGACCTGAGATATTCAAGATTCTTATGATCGGTCCAGACAAGAAATGGGTGTTCAGCACCTTCTAGCCAGTGTCTCCACTCCTCGAGGGCTAGCTTAACTGCTAGTAAWTCGCGATCCCCAATGTCGTAGTTGCGTTCGGGGGGAGTGAGTCGACGGGAAAAGAAGGAGCACGGGTGAAGTTTGTTGTCCGTGATTGTCCTTTGAGAGAGCACGGCTCCTTCCCCCGTTTCAGATGCAGCCACTTCAACCACGAACTGGARGGATGGATCAGGGAAGGTGAGGATGGGTGCTTGTCTGCATCAAGACCATCTTTATGGTCAAGTGGAACCATCCACAGTCAATACACACATCCTAAGCAGACCTCACAGGGCCTCCATGCGATGGGATCTTCAACCAGAAGTGGGACATTAGTCAGAGTGCACAAAACTAGACAGGAGAACCACAAGGAAACACATGAGCTCTCTGTGGGAAGTAAAGCAACCAGTCACTCCACTGTCAAAAAACCTAAAGCGATCAATGAGAGAGAAGGAAGACAGCATCTTACCATACCTCTTCACCATAATACTCTATTTCCATGGATCCCCCAGATTTGCACCTTTACCCAACACAAATCTATTCACAAAAGGCTTGGCTAAATAAATAGGTTTTGAACCTAGACTTGAAGACTAAGACTGTGGCCTCAGTGCACAAACATTAATTGGAAGGTTATCCCATAACTTTGGGGTTTTATAATAAGAAGGCTCTGTCCCCTTCTATTGTTTTCTGTAGGAACTGACAAGCAGCCTACAAGGTGATGGGAACTCTCTGACCTGACATGAGAAATCTTGACTAATACAAAAAAACACCCTCTCCCTGTGTAACATCAGCTAGTCGCATTGTGAATCTTTACTCTACAAACTGTATTAGATGTGTTCAGTACTGTATGTGCATATAGTGTGGGAAATTTGTGGGATAAGCAGAGTCGTGTGGTAATGATTACACCAGCAGTTACTAGTTTAAAGTATCATGGTGATATAATCACCAAACCAAGCATGAGCGAGATAGGTACTGATTAGCGGTTTCATGGTCACATTTTCATTTATCTTTGTTATTTCTTGGCAGATTAAGTAGAAACAAGTCTGGAGTTCATTTTAATTGCTCAATTAGCATTTTGTCACTGTTTATTGAAAATCACAACGCACAGTCCAAATAGGTGTCTGTGCAAATGAGGGAGGCCATTATTAGGCTAACAAAAAACAGCATAAATTTTAGAAGTGGGCAAAATCAACAAGTTGGTACATTCTTAAAAAAATGAATTGCACTGGTGAGCTCAGCAACACCAAAAGACCTGGAGAATCACAGAGGACAACTAAAGTGGATGATCACAGAATGATTTTCTTGGTGGAGAAAATCTCTTTGACAAAATCTTGACAAAAGTCAAGGTGATCCCCAGGAAAGTAGGCATATCTTTAAACAGCTAGTACATCTTAGCTAAATAATGCTAATGCTACCCATCACTGAGATTTCTTACAGGATTAGTAATTAACATGTGAGTGGAATTATACTCATTTTTCCAGTTAGCAGCATCCTTTCCACACAGTGAACTGCAAAAAAACACACACACATTACTGAAAGATGGCATTTTATACAGGTTTTTCAGTATTCCTCGACCAACACTCCTTTGCTTCTCTGCCATATATCTTCATCTCTAGCACCCATTTCAGTCCTTGTTTACAATCTGTCAGCTGTTTTTTTTATTTTTTCTATTTCCTCTGTTGTCCATTTTTCCTTATCCTCTTTATTACCTCTCTTTTTTAACTTCACAACATGTCTCCATCTCAGTCTGTTGTAATGTTTCTTTTGCTGTATCACTTTCTCACTGTTGATGAGACAATAAAGCAAAATCCAGCTTCTATMAGAAAATCCAATAATGGCTTTCAGAGTACCATAAGTTTTCCTCAAACAGACATTTCCAGTACAATTCAGTTGTTTCCTTTTCAGCCATTCTGTGCAAAATTCTCCACCTGTAATAAGTATATATTGGGGCGACCAGATCCAGGAAATGCTAAAAATTTATGACCTCTGACCGTACACCACTTGTATATATGCAGAATACTAGAATGTTCAAAATGTATCAGAATTGATGTTGTAATACAGTGATTATTTCCTGCTTTAGTGCAATGATTGTACTGGGCTGATTATACTAATTTTGACTGACTTTGGAGAAGTAAAGGCAAGGTTTTCTACTAGCTTTTGTAATATGCCTGTGCAAAGCGTGGCGCGACCATTCCCCAAAAATTCATTCCAAAGGTGTAGTCAGGGCCATGTGCAGCTTTGAGATGAAATTGGCAAAACTTTGACTGCATCACCAAGCTTCCTTGCCTAGCATGAGAGCCTTCCATCTACACATTTATCCTCAGCTACAAAAGCTAGTCAATAGAAGCTCAAATAGAACCAGCCTTAAAACATTAAAACTTTTTCTTTGGAGTTATCCAAAGTCAGTAGTCTATTAGAATCAGCCCACAAACATATAACGCATACAAAGGCATTCTAGACAACTGTGTGCACACACATTTGTGCAGCAGTTTCTTGGAGATGTCTATGTTGGTTGTGTGTCCACATATTTTTGACTTTTCAGCATTAATTTGACACACACTGGTGACCTGTTGAAGTTTAAACCCAGCATCAGAATTGGGGAGAAAGATGATTTAAGTGACTTTGAACACGGTGATGTTGTAATGGTGTGTGTTTAGTACCATTAATCATTTAAATGCCACAGCATACCTGAGTACTGTTGTGGACTTTGTCCATAATGTACCCATCTTATCATCGTATCTTCGAGCAGGATAACACACCATGTCACAAGGTTACAATCATTTAAAACTGGAGAATTTAAACAATTGTAAAAAACAATATATTTTATTCTAAAAAAAAAAAAAAAAAGATTTTAGCACAAATATGTAGAATATCACAGAATAGCAATGGCCGACTGTCAGTGATTGTAGCAGGCCATCAGGCAGGCAGGTAGGCAGGCAGATGGGTAGACAGGAGGGAGGAAAGGAAGGAATGAACAAACGAAAAAAGGAAGGAACACCCATCCAAACATGCCACCACTGCAGCCCACATATTGCAGCCTTATGTGTTCATTAAATAAACGAGGCACAACAGTTTAGACAAGAAGACAGTTGCATGTCAGACAAGCCAATAACTTATAAAAACTCATTTGTACCCCAGACGGATATAATAAACACCAGAGGAATATTTGTAAGTCACACAATCTCAGTGCACAACTTTACATGCTAAGTATTTTAACTGGCTACTGGTGGTGAGTGCTGTTACTTTTTTGTCCTCATATTTTCACACTATGCTAAAAATTATTGTATTAAAAGATCTTAATAAAATAAGATCTCCATCGTCATGGAATACCTCATAATAAGTCAACATTTTTWAAAAAAACATTATTTATAGAATCAATTAATTAATGCACTGGTATGCACTGAGAATAAAGGTAGTAATTAAAAGTGAACAGAAGAACAGAGAGAAAGGAAAGCAGATGAAAGAAGAAACTGGAGTAATGCTGTCATGTCTGAGCAATAGTGACACACCATAGATTCCATAGATATACACAATGGTGGGTCCTGTAGGAAAAGTGTATGCACTTAATGATGAAAAAATGTGTTGTTCATTACTTAGGGCTGTATTTTCAATAGTCTTAAGCCAGGCTTTAAGCAGAAATACAATTCCATCATGGATGCTAGAGAAACAAAATGCATCATAAGATATAATATATAACAAACTTGATTTTTTGTTTTTACTTTTATTTTGTGTGTGTGTGTGTGTGTGTCCGGGCGTGCGTGCGTGCGTGCGTGCGTGCGTGCGTGCGTGCGTGTGCTTGCGTGCATGCACATGCTATTGTAGTCATGATTGCTTCACTTGGGCTCTGCATCATGATTCTGACATAGTTAAGCCAAAAACATATTATGAATGTATAAATGATGTTACAGTGCTGTTACTATAAATATTGTCCTAGAGTACAACTAGTGATGTCAGTGTCATTAAGCGGGAGCAATGTTTGTTGACATGACAGCTTGGCATTTATTAGTTCTTTACTTTGATTTGCAGATTCTATGACACATACTAGGATATGTAATTAGGAAACCTTGTGACTACACTTTAGTCCCATTAACTGTCAAAATGCTACACAGCATGGTCTCCAAAAATGACTGTATATATAAACGTCTAGCTAAAACGTAAAGCTTATATTAAAGTACATTTAATCACTGTAAATAAATGTTCCTGATAAATTGAAGCCATATTGATGTACTGTATGTAATGCCTTGCAAATTGCTCAAAAAATCTATCCTATTACATCTAGTCATCAAAACTTCACTCAGATCCTTACATCTGCCCATTTTTTCTGCATTCAATACATCAGCATCAATAAAGGACTACCGTCTTGCTGCCTAATATATTCCACCACTTGCCAGCTCCCACTGTAATGAGATAATCAACATTGGGCACTTCAACTGTCACTGGTTTTAACTATGTCTCATTAGTATATGCTATGACAAATTTAATGGATAGATGTTTATGTTACAATAACAAGTCATCATAGAACTCCTAACCTATTATAAGATATTACATATATCATGTGACTTAATAAATCAAATAGTACAAAAACACACAGGTGGAGGGGTCATATTCCACCAAAATAATAATAATAATAATAATAATAATAATTCATTACATACTCTTTGACTTGTCCCCCTGTGGAAACCTAAAATTGTTCATTGTTTTATAAAGAAGGATTGATTTAAAAGTACTGTAAAACATGTTTATTTATTTATTTATTTATTTATTTATTTATTTATTTATTTATTTATTTAACTAAGAACACATTTGAAGTGTTAGGGAGGGTATGAGTATTTTTAATAGGGTAGGATTGTTTAACTTATGTTTTGTTTGTGGTAGGCATGCTGGCAGTCATATGAGCAATGCAGTGGCTAACAGTAGGTGGTGTTCCTCATTGTTAATGACTTTGTAATGATGTTCTCTCCGTTCCATTTAAAGGACTTCATACAGGGTGAATTTTCCCAGGAGGCAGCAATTTTGGAAGCTGTGTCGAGCTGTGAAACAGCCAGAGTCTAGTCTATTTCACAAACTATACCTTGTTTAGAGGCAGGTGCTCAGGGTTACTCAGTACCCTGGAGGCCACAGCTCCAGGGCCTGAACACTGTACAAGTGTATAGCCATTTCTTCCCAATTCAGCATCAGTGCAGCATAAGGTTGCTCAAACAAAACTGCTTAAATGGATTTAGTAAACAATTTTGGAACAGGAATGATGATGCATGAACATGAACAGTATTTAGTTAAACATAATAAAGCATTATTGTAATTAGTGGGTGGGCAGATATAATTAAAGACAGCAGCTCATGATTAGAAGAATTATAGCGTGCAATACAAATTTTAAATTGCTTTTAGAATTGGCTTTCCCAATTTGATTCACCTTCATCTCTGAAAAGAAATGTACAGTTCTTATAACAATGCCAATTTTATGTCAAATCTGTGAGGATACTATGTTCTATCTGTCAGGGGCGGGGCTGAACGGGAGTGAACCCAATTGCAGACAGAAAGCCTTTCTGAAAGCTTTAGTTTGAAGGCACAAATAAGTAACAATGTGCAGGCTCAGCAGGAGCACAAATACGGCAGGGAATGAAATGCTTGTGACGGCGAAACACTCCTGTCCGATATCCACATACGCAGAAGTGATCACAG
>QMIH01001560.1:84325-113547 GCA_003987875.1 Clarias batrachus | reverse complement strand
TATATATATATACACAGTGCTGGTCATTAACCTTGGAACCACTGTTTAAGATGTGTTCTTAGGCTTCTAATAAATTATTTTTTTATTTACACAATATAGAACCACAATGCAAAAGGAGAGAAAAATCCAACTTTTGATTAAAGTACAATTATTCAGTGGAAAAACCTGACCCCTGACAACTCCAAGATACAAGATTAGATTGAAGAACAAGGGTTTCAATTGGGTTGAGTTCTAGGGACTGAGATGGCCATGAGAGGAGCCTGATTTTTGTGTCTGCTGAACTGTTTTTGTGTTGATTTCACCACACTTTTTGGGTCATTATCCTGCTGAAAGACCCAATGATGACACACCTTCAGCTTTCTGATACAGGGCATCAGGATTGACAATTTCCTGGTATTTCAGAGAATTCATGATTCCATGCACCGTAACAAGGATAGCAGTGCCTTTTGAARAGAAACAGGCCCACAGCATCACAGATCTTCCACCATAATTCACAATGGGCATGGGGTACTGATGAGTATGTTTTTCCACGTCCTCATCTTTTGTTTTATGCCAGACCCAGACAGTGTTTGTTGCCAAAACCTAGATCTGACAAAGCACACAGTCCTGGTTGAAGTTTCAGTAAACTCCAGACATTTATGTTTGTGATTGTAGGTGAAAAAAAGTATTTTTTCATGCATGCGTCCGAAAAAGCTTGTTGGTATGTAGATAGCATTTGATAGTTGTTATGGAGACCTTGTGATCCCAAGATGCCTCTTTTTGATGCAGTTCTCTAACAGTGAGGTTTGGAGATTTTTTTTTTACTTCTCTTTTTTTACCATCYTCCTCACTGTGCATGGTGGCAAGATAAACAGGGGTCCTCGTCCAGTCTGGTTTGTCACTGTTCCAGTTGTTTTAAACTTATTGATTCCTCTGACTGTAGATATGGGCAAGTTTAGGTGAGTGGCTATTTTCTTGTAGCCATTGCCTGACTTATGAAGGTTGGCACGCATCTGAATTACTTGAATGGGGTGTTCTYTTGTCTTTCCCAAGTTGAAGAGTGGATAAGAGAATTAGGCCTCTGTGTCGCGTCATATTTATACCACAGGCAAACAGGAAGTCATGAATTGTTAATTAAAGGTTTCAGGGTAAATTTGATACTCTGATCAAATTTATAAACTACTATAAAAATGGTAAAAATGCTCCAATTACATTTACCTTATCGAAATTGTTAGGTGTGCCAATAATTGTGTCCAGGTGATTTTATAACACATTTTTTGCATTTTCTTATTATTCACTTGAGTTAAAGGTTAGATTTCTTTTCGACAATTTTGAGTTATGAGATTATGCCTCTGAAATAAAACAATGAATTATTATAAGCCTAAGAACACATCTTAACTAGGGGTGCCAATAATAATGAACGGCACTGCTGTTTAGCTTTTAGTGAAATTGACTCCTCTGTCATAAGTTTTTAATGCAATTTTATGGCATATTAAGTAATTGTTACAAAATATTATATAGATATTATGATAATAAAGCTGATTATTTAACATACCAGTGTAGAGTTCTCTTTTTGATGTTTGTTATCAGAAACCCAGCGGTTTTCATTCAACTCAATTTTTCTTATTTGGCAAGCTCTTTGATCTTCACATACATTTTTTTTTCAATATAAAAAAATTGTGGAATACTAATTAACACTTTGATCCTGACATCAGAACATCTGTTAAACTGCACATCTGCTCAGTGTCACAATTTATTTCCAATGAGCAGTTACACACTGCTTTCTTTCATTTGCATTTTATTCTAAATGCTCCTTGGAGTTCAAGTGCCCACATATTTTATCATCCACTATTCAAAGAAAACTGCATGCATCAGGCCTTCATGATCACATTGCAGGACCATTACATTGGAAGAACAACAAGTAAAAGAGACTAGCTTTGGCCAAGAAGCACAAAGAATGGAAATCTGATAAATGAAAATGGTCTGATGAGTCCACATTTGAGATTTTTGGCTCACATGTCCTTGTTAGATGAAGAAAGGGTTCCTATGTGGTTACCACTGTGAAGCATGATGGAAGAGGTTTGATGGTGTGTACAGGGCTTTACTGGTAACATTGTTGGTGACTTTACTTCATACTTAACTACAGCATTTTGCAGTGATGCCATTCCATCTGGTTTGTACTTTGTGGGACCATCATTTGTTTTTTTAAACATCATATCTAGGTTATGTAAAAGCAATTTTCCCAAAAAGGAGATTAATGGAGTGTTGCATCATCTAATTTAAATGCAGTTTAGATGGTTTTGGATGAGTTGGACCAAAGAATGAAGGAAAACCAGCCAACAAATACTCAAGAACTCAAGATTGTTGGAAAACCATTTCAGGTGTGTACCTTAAGAGGCTGACCGAGAGAATGCCCAGAATGTGCAAAGCTGTCATTAAAAGCAAGCGCAAAAAAACTTGAGGAATAAAATTCTGAATCATATTCTAGGTTATTTAACAAATCATTAGGGGTATTAGCATCTATCTTTTTCATGTACGCTACACAATAAAAGAAAAACACAGTCTCACAGTATAGGCTCCAGGCCTCCTATGACCCTGTACATAGGATAAGCAGTATTAATTGAATTGAATGAATTAACATATCTGGCATTTTATATGTAATAGAATAGTGTAATATATATTAATATTACATAAATATCACCCAAGTAAATTTGTTAAGGAAAAAAAGCTGTCCAAATCCATCCGGACTATGAGAAAATTATTTGCCCTCTTGCTAAATCATGAATGAACTTTGATAAGTCACATCTTTTAAAGCCTGAGTTAAATTTCACACATCTCACATCATGTCACGATCTAAAGAAAATATTATATTTATATGGAATTAAATAATACTAATAAAAAAACCTTGAATAAGAATATATAAAATGCTCTGAAAAAGTATTTGCTTTGTGATCTAAATCATTTAAGTGTGACAAATATGCAAAAAAATTACAGTAAATATTATTTTATATACTATACTATACAGTAGATAGTGAACAGGAATGCCTATCTGCCTATTTTTAATATATATTTGCCGTGCTTACCACCATGGCAAAACGACAGCGGGCAAAATAAATCAGTCTCATTTCGTGTCATTTGTGAAATGAACGCCAGGTGGGATGAAGTAATGCGGGCATTATATGACAACGTTATATGACGTAGTCTTGTACAGGTCCATGTCCCCCGACGCAAGTCCCGTGTTGTAGGCAGCGGTGCGAGATCTCAGAGTGTCGCGAATGGTTTTATCCACCCACAGCTTCTGATTGGGAAACATTCTGATGATCGATTTTGTACGGTTTCATCCGTTAGTTTCCCGATGAATCCCACAACCGCTTCCGTAAACATGCTGACGTCATCGGAGCTGTTCCGGAACATGTCCCAGTCTGCGTCATCGAGTGCATCTTGTAGTGCGGCCACCGATTGGTCCGTCCAGCGTGCGACCTCCCTCTGAACCGGAAGTTCTTGTTTAAGCCTTTGTATATATTTTGGCATGAGGAAGATGGCGGCGTGGTCGGATTTCCCAAACGGGGGACGAGATTGTGCCTTGTAGCCATCCTTGATTGTAGTGTAACAGTGGTCCAGTGTCCTTTCACCCCTGGTGGGGCAGGTGATATGCTGATAAAAGTTTGGCGCTGCGTGTTTGAGGTTGCCGTTGTTAAAGTCCCCCGCCACAATAAGCGCAGCGTCCCGGTGTTGTGTCTGGTGCTGTGTGAGTGCCTCAGGCAGCTCACATAAGGCAATGTCCGTGTCCGCTTGTGGTGGTATATAAATGGCGCTGATTATAACCGATGTAAACTCCCGTGGAAGATAAAAAGGACGACATTTGATGGACAATAGTTCCAGGTTGGGTGTGCAGGAGCGTGTGAAAGGAACAACGCTCGCGCTGCTGCACCAGCTGCTGTTCACCATTAAACACACGCCGCCTCCCCTTGTCTTCCATGTCCTGTCCATGTGGTGAACTGAGAAGAACTCGGCCGGCTGAATGGCGTGGTCTGGCACCACTGGGTTCAGGCATGTCTCGGTGAAGCAGAGGGGATTGCAGTCCCGACTGTCTCTGTGGAACTTTATCCTGGACCTGAGATCATCAAGCTTGTTTTCAAGTGACTGGACGTTGGCAAGCAGGATGCTAGGCAGAGGTGTGCGGTGTGCACGGGCTCTCAGCCTGTTCCTGATGCCGGCTTGTTTCCCACGTGGCCGTCGCTTCGCGTCACGTCCTTTGTTTTCCCTTAGGATCTCACTCGGCCAGCTCAGATCCGGAGTTAAAAACTTTGAATTGTGAGTACATTGTAGACCAACAGAAATAAGAGTATCTCTATTGTACCTAATGCACTCATTAGTGATGAATTTGCTGGATTAAAGTTGCTGAAAATTAACTTAAAAGACAAAAAAATAGTAGAAGAGGTCGGAGCAGTCGCAACGGCAGCCGACCTCACCGGCGCCATCTTGGTAACGAGGCCATTATGAGTACTGTGTGATGCCATATGAACTATCTTCAGCCCCAGCAGTATTTCAGAATTTCATAAACTATGTACTCCGAGAAATGTTGGAAAAATATGTCATAGCATACACTGACGACATCTTAATCTACTCACCAGACTGGAATGGCCACATTACACATGAAAAAAGGTGCTAACCTGTCTGAGAAACAATCATCTATATGTCAAGGGGGAAAAGTTTGAATTCCATGTTTAGGAAATTACATTCTTAGGATATGTTATTGGCCAGGAGGGAGTACAGATGGATCAAGAAAGGTATCTGCTGTAAAGGACTGGCCCAACCCAACATTTATAAAACAACTACAACATTTCCTGGGGCTTGCAAATTTCTACAGAAGGTTTATCAGAAATTTCAGCCATATCGCAGCACCTCTCACGACCCTGTTAAAAGGTGTCACGGCGTGCGCCTGTGATGGGCATGTCCCCAAATCTATTATCGCCCCTCGCTCACTTCGTAGGCTCCCCAAGTAGGCAGCACCCCTTCTGCAGGTGTGCGAAGGGACGGGACCACCTATGGCATTGATTAACGTCGGGCTGGCATTGATTAACGTTAATAGGATCTCAGGCTTGCTCCGCATTATAAAAGCAAGGCGCGGAGTTTAGTCCAGGGTCCGAGAAGAGCGTAACGCGGTGGAGCTCGAGAGTGGCACACGAGTGGGGAAATGGAACGTGCCCCAGAGACTTTGAAAAAGGACATTGGACTTTCGCCCTTTGAATATCTGACCACAGCGCGGGAAAGAGCTGCGCGAGCTCCCACGGCATCTTYGTTCCCATGTCGAGCCCGCCTTCGCGTCCTCGCCGCCGAAGAGGAAAAGGCCGCGAGGAGGACAGCGTTAAGGCCACCGATCCCAGCTGAACGACGTGCGAGCGAGACTCCTGCCTGAGGCTGCGCCCAAAGAGAGCTCGGAGGGGCCAGGCCGGTTATCGACAATGGGGAGGAACCGTCCAGGGAGCGTGCAGGAGCGCTGCCTCGCGTGCTTCGTTCTGCCACTCCGCCCACCGCCTCCATCCACATGCCCGCATGCCAGCTGGGCACTGCCTCGGACCATGCACGTGCACACATCATTCCTTAACTTTCTTTCTGTCCTCCCTCCTTTTACCCTTTCCTTCCCCTATTTATTCTAAATAAATTACCCTTTTCCCCTAAGATCTCGCCTCGTGTGTGTGTGTCATGGTGCCGCCCGTGCAACTTTGGGTCGAACCAAAAGGAAATTCCAAAAACCTGAAGTGGAACTCGGCAGCACAGCAATCCTTTTTGCACCTCAAGGAAGCTTCACATCAGCACCAATACTAAAGCATCCCGATCCTTCAAAACCCTACCCTCGGAAACCGGTGTTTGGTATCAAACCTAAGCTGCACCCCATAGCTTTCATGTCAAGGAAATTAACGCCAGCCGAGCAGAATTACGACGTGGGAAATCATGAATTACTGGCAGTGAAACTAGCATTGGAAGAATGGCGCCATTGGCTCGAAGGATCAAAACACCCATTTATCATATACACAGATCATAAAAACCTTGAATACATCAAAAGAGCAAAGAGAATGAATGCCTGCCAAGCCTGCTGGGCTCTGTTCTTCACAAGATTCAACTTCGTGCTATCCTACTGACCAGGATCCAAAAATTCCAAGCCAGATTGCCCCATCAAGGATCCTCAACGCACCCTCTCCAAACAAAGCCAAGGACAGAATATTCCCAGAGTCCAGATTTGTATGTACTGTTACATGGGAAATTGATAAATAAATAAATTTCCAAAAACCCAAATACTGAACCAATGTCCACAAAACAAGAAATTCGTCCTGATGCCAATAAGGAGCAAATTGATAATGTGGGCTCACACATCTCCAGGAACAGGTCACCCAGGCACTCTAAGAACCCATAACCTGTTACAGACCAGATACTGGTGGCCAAACATGAGATCAGACATCAACAAACACATCTTGTCCTGCTCAGCCTGTGCACAAGCCGAAGTCCCAAGATCTCTCCCCACCGGAAAGTTAATGCCACTGCCAATTCCACAAAGACCGTGGTCCCACATTGTCATCGATTTCATCACTGACCTACCCGAATCGGGAGGAAAAACCTCGATTATGGTAATAACCGACAGATTCTCAAAATCCTTGAGACTAATTTCTCTAGCCAATCTCCCCACTGCTTTCAGAACAGCAGAAATCTTGTTTCAACATGTGTTCATGTATTTCCGCCTACCAGAAGACATAGTAAGCGATCGTGGACCACAGTTTATCTCAAAAGTAAGGAGGGATTTCATGGAGAAGATGGGCATACCAGTAAGTTTGACTTTTGGTTATCAGCCCCAAGCGAATGGGTACGTAGAATGAGCAAATCAGGAAGTAGGCAGAATGTTAAGAACATACTGTGCATACAACCAACAAGACTGGTCACAATTTATCCCATGGGTGGAGTATGCACAAAACTCGCTCTTTCACTTGAGCACCAAGCTAACACCATTTCAATGCATACTGAGATTTCAACCCCCGCTGTTCCCATGGAATGCAAACACCACACACTCCACAACAGTGGACGAATGGTTTTGGAAGAGTGAACAAGTATGGGAACAAACAAACCAACAACTACAACGAGCCTGCACAGAAAGCAAAAACTTCGCTGATCGACAAAGAGGAAGCAACACCAAATATAAACCTGGGGACAGAGTATGGATCTCCACAAGAAATTTGCAGATCACGTAAGGGTCCAGAAAACTCTACCACAGATTCATAGGACCATACAAAGTAGTAAAGAAAATAAATGATGTCGCATACAGTTACAGTTACCCCGAGACTGCCACATTGTGCCAATATTCCACATTTCACAACTAAAACCCACAAAAGAGGGACCTTTGAATGACTTAATGCAGGGGTCTCAAACTCAGTTCCTGGTGGGCCGCAGCCCCACAGAGTTTTGTTCCAACCCTGCCCCAACATACATACCATGTAGTTTTCAAATAAGCCTTAATGACTTGTTTAGTTGGATCAGGTGTTTTTAATTGTGGTTCGAACAAAACTCTGTGGGGCTGCCGCCCTCCACGAACTGAGTTTGAGACCCCTGACTTAATGCCAACCAACTTCTCATCTGAAACCATAGGAATGAACAGCCAACCAATTTTCACAATAAGAAAAATACTAAATTCACGAATAAAACAAGGTAAGCTACAGTACCTCGTTGATTGGGAGGGATATGGACCAGAAGAAAGGTGCTGGATCCCAGCTCAAGATGTACTAGATCCCCTGCTAACCCAGGAGGTCCACGCACTCCACCCTAGCAGACCAAAGCCTAGGCCAAAGGGTAGACCGCAAAGGAATAACTCTCCCGGAGAGAGCTCCTCGGGGACGCCCTTGTTTGTGTTTTCGCTTCTGAGTTTAGCCTGATCCCGTTTATGCCCGACGCACATTGCCTGACCATTGCCTGTTTTAACGACTTTCGATTTTGGATTATCCTTACTGGTTTGTTTGACTTGCCCTAAGATAATAAATATCTTAACTGCACCTGCGTTCTCTCAGTCTGTAACTCTGACATATATAGCCTGTGTTTGTATCTGTTTATTGTTTTTGTTAAAATTTATTTAGAGACATCAAACTTTAAATATTGAAATAAATGGAAAAATAAACTTTCAGAATAGAACATTAGAATAACTCAAAAATTGCTCATGCTGGGTCAAATGAGGGTCATTTACAAATGAACACCTGGGTGGCTTATCTTGACCCAACAACTGGTTTATTCCTTATTCTCTGGTTTCTCCAAATGGCAGCCTGATAATATTCGAAATATTACTGATATTGTGTCACAAAGTGTAGTTTTAACAGTTGTTTAGGCGAGAATGCATGTCTGTACAGCTCAAAATCTCCATCGGTTATTAAAGATAGCGCCTGTTTAAAAAAATGCAACAACGTTTTTTCAGAGATTTGAGCACCAAGCAAACCCCAGGCACTGTGCGCTAATGTACTCACCCAACACAGTCTCATTTTGGAAAGAACTTCTGAAAACTACTGCCGGCTGTAGTGTCTCTGTAGTAGTTAAAACAGTGGATGTATTTTATTTTGGGAATTTGGTATATTACATTTATAGTATTATATTTCGCAGCTGTGTGATGCCTCCTGTACTCTCCGTTCCAGACTCTTTGGGGGAGGCTTTTAATGTGTGTTTTAAAGGTTTTTGTGTCTTAAATGTTAACTACACAAAGCAGTGTCTTCCCACCTGGGGGTTTCTCCAGCATACTGTTCATCAGATTGATGGACAGTCCTCATCTGTAAAATTTTTGAGGGCAACAGTTTTTTCAGCCCACATTTACACAATAATAAAAAAGTAATTCTATAGTATTTTTATATAATATTTTAATTTCATATTTTATTAAAAAAAAATAATAAATAAACCAAAGAATTATTTCATTTGTATTTTCCATTTGTAAAATTGCATAAATTCAAGTTTTGTGTATAGAGTAATTAAAAACAATAAAATGCATGTTATGATAAGGAAACTTTCCATCTCTTCCATTCCAGTATTAAAAAACTGTAACAATGGCAATTTTAGAATCCGCCGAAGCTCAGTGGTTCGCGCACAACCTCTCGCAGGAGAGCCTTTCTCTGAATACGCTGTTTTCAAAAGTTTGGCCAAAAGTTTTGAGAATGACACAAATATTTGTTTTCACAAAGTTTGCTGCTAAACTGCTTTTAAATCTTTGTTTCAGTTGTTTCTGTGATGTACTGAAATATAATTACAAGCACTTCATATGTTTCAAAGGTTTTTATCGACAATTACATGAAACAATTACAATTACTGGAATTTGTCTGAATTAGTGGGTTTTTGTTTGTCCACCCGCCTCTTGAGGATTGACCACAAGTTCTCAATGGGATTAAGATCTGGGGAGTTTCCAGGCCATGGACCCAAAATTTCCCCGAAATTTGGTCCCCGAGCCACTTAGTTATCACTTTTTCCTTATGGCACGGTGCTCCATTGTGCTGGAAAATGCATTGTTGTTGGATTGTTGGAAGAAGTTGCTGTTGAAGGGTGTTTTGGTACCATTCTTTATTCATGGCTGTGTTTGTGGGCAAAATTGTGAGTGAGCCCACTCCCTTGGATGAGAAGCAACCCCACACATGAATGGTCTCAGGATGCTTTACTGTTGGCATGACACAGGACTAATGGTAGCGCTCACCTTTTCTTCTCCGGACAAGCCGCTTTCCAAACAATCGGAAAGCGGCTTCATCCGAGAATATGACTTTGGCCCAGTCCTCAGCAGTCCATTCGCCATACTTTTTGCAGAAGATCAATCTGTCCCTGATGTTTATTTGGAGAGAAGTGGCTTCTTTGCTGCCCTTCTTGACACAAGGCCATTTTCCAAAAGTCTTCGCCTCACTGTGCGTGCAGATGCGCTCACACCTGCCTGCTGCCATTCCTGAGCAAGCTCTGCACTGGTGGCACTCCGATCCCGCAGCTGAATCCTCTTTAGGAGACGATCCTGGCACTTGCTGGACTTTCTTGGACGCCCTGAAGCCTTCTTAACAAGGCTTAGGTGCAATCTTAGTAGCCACAATATCCTTGCCTGTGAAGCCATTTTTATGCAACTCAATAATTGCTGCACGCGTTTCTTTGCAGGTCACCATGGTTAAGAATGAATGAACAATGATTTCCTCATTGAAAGAAGCATCATCCTTCTTTTAACATGTCAAGTCTGCCATTTTAAGCAAATCAGTCTGACATAATGATCTCCAGCCTTGTGCTCATCAACATTCTCACCTGAGTTAAAAAGACGATTAGAGAGATAATCATCTCGTCATGTCCACAGCAGTGGATGCGCCTATAATTAACATTTCATACGAGTTACATAATCTGAAATTTTCTTTCCAATAGTTTATATAAAAGTAGACATTTCGCTTTCTAAGTATATATATTTTTAACGTCTGTGCATTTCGGTTTATTTTCTGACGCGCTCTAGTTCATCGAAAACGAAGAATACAGAATAGCGCACCCTATTTGCTTTCATTATTTTACAAAATCATAAAGTTTTACGAAAATAGAGTCTTATAAAGACTATGTAGCTTACATAGTTTTATTATATAGTTTTGCACATGAACCTGACAATAACTTTGGCACACCCACTTTTTCTGAAGCACGCCAGAGTCTGTTTTCTGGCTATGCTAGTGTTACACATGATCTAAAGGCTCACTGTGTAAACATTTACTTTGCTTAAATTTGATGCAAATAAGAAACCTATTTTTAAGAAAGCTTATATTGATTTAAATTAATTTATATTTAATTAAAATTTGTACTGTAATTTTAGTACTGATTGTCAGTTCATTTAATGTTTCACTTGTATTTCATAAGGTTTTGCTGGTGGTGGTACAGTGCAACATGGGTGTTACTGAAATGTAAAAATGTAATGTTTATTTATTTAATGTAAAATTTAAATGTTTCATTATTTATTAAAGAAAATTATGATGATCGTAACAGCCTACTGCATTTCATTCTTATAATAACGTAAAAACACAAGTGCTGCTGGATGACATTAATTTAATCTATTTCAGTTAATAAATCTGCTACAAATTTAAAGACTACAAAGCATAAGATGACAAAAAACTCTACACGTATATATATCTTTTGTAATTACACATGATAAAATCTAAAGACTCATTGTGTTAATGTTTACTTTGCTTAAATTCGATCCTAATAAGATTTAATTCTAGACCTAGAGGAAGCATATACAATATGAAAAACATGGGAAAGAACAATGAGCCCTAAGGAACACCACAGGTGACACTGTGATTTAGTCTCACTCAGGGTAACCCTCTTTCAGTAAGGTAAGATGAGAACCAGTGGTAAACAGAGTCAGAGAGAGACCAACATTATTATCCAATCTGTGAAGAAGTATATTGTGATCAACAATATCAAAAGCTGAAGGCAATCCAACAGGATTAGAAGCAATGATTTTTTAAAGAAATGGTCTGATGACAGCAGTTTTCAGTGTGAGGGAACATATCCAGTTTGGAGAAAGTGATTTATGATCCTGGTAATCAGGGGACTTATAGCACAGAGATTGGATTTAACCAGAACTATCAAAAAAGGGTCCAGAGTACAATTAAATAATTTCTCTCTGTCATCCTACTTTGGAATCTGGAAGCTATTTTGTTGAAGACCCAATTAAGATATTCTCAGGTCTAGAACACTGTCTTCAGATGCCTGTGTTCTTTCTGTTTAGCTTCAGCAGAGATAGGGATGTACTCTACCCTGTGGTACAGTGTCCTCATGACACTAGTACTCATACTGTAGTGGACGGTTAGTATCAAACCACAAGTATTGGTCTGGTGTGCGGCTGTCCTTTATGCTTATGCTTTTACTTTCCCTTCCCTATGAGAACTTCACAGCTGCTAGATGGATAGTTGGTTACAAGTTGGCCGTCCTGGACTGTGTATGTCTTCGTACGTCAGGTCACACCCATGTCTTGAGCCAAACCATGATGACCCGCAACTCTGTTCCACACTCGAGTAAACTGCTTCCATTTTGCCGCCTCATTCACCGACTCGAGCATGCCTGTTCCTGATCTTATTCCTCATGCTCATCACTCCACTCCATCACTTTATATAACTCTCTCACAAACAACTACTCATTGCCAGATCCCAGTGGAGTACATTGTTATGAGATGCCCAGGTCCCCTGCTGCGCCACCTACAGGGTATTCACCTCTGAAATGAAGAGCGTATTTGACAACTCATTTTCAGGATGCCAGGTCAATTATTCAAGTAAACCCAGGGATCCAACTTCATACTACATCATTGACTTCAGGACCCTGGCCCTCTCTTGTAGCTGGGATGATCAGGTGCTCTTGCACGCTTTTCACCACAGACTTGCTGGTCCAATTAAAGATGAACTGGCAGCTGGAGAGGTTCTCTCCACGAACTAAGAGCTCATGGATCTCTCAACAAGTATTCACATGCGCAAACGGCTTTTTTGTGGAGAAGTCCCTTCATCCCTGCAAAGATTACAGAGAACTTCATGAAATTATGGCCAACAATCAATACCCACTTCCCTGATATTGTCATACTTTGAGCTACTGCAAAATTCCTATTCCTATTTACCAAACTGGACCTGAGAAACGCTTACCATTTAGACCGGATTAGGCGGCGAGTAGAATTTACCACAACCTTAACCCCACTTAGAATCTTTGGGATGTGCTGGAGAAAGCGTTCCGCAGTGGTCTGACTCTACCATAAGTAATACAAGATCTTTGAAAGAAAAGAATGTGATTCTGGACTGAAATAAATGTTGTGACATTTCATTAAAATGATGCCACAGCCATAACCAAAGCATAAGGTGTCAGAGAATCAGAATGGACACATATGCAGGTCTCTGTCAAAGTTTTATTAGTCCAAAAATATCTTGATTTAGGTAAAAAATAAGCAAAACAAAAACAGAACCGATCTCAATAAGGGAAACACATAAGCGCTCAAGTTCCAAAAACAAAAACCACTCCGAAGAGGAAAAAGGCCTTGACTCGGAAATGTAGCTGTAATTCCTTCACCCGGCAGGGAGCTATAGAGCCAAGGTCTATTGAACTACACGGCCACGAAGAAGGGCGAGAGCCGGCCGGCCACAGGATGGGAAAACGCTGATCAGCGCCAACAAAAAAATAAAACAGGGCCTGGCCTGGGTGCAAAAAGGCAAAACAAACAAAAACAACGAGAGAAAGGGAAAAATTTAAAACGAAAACTGGCCGGGAGCCAAAACAAGAAATCACACACGCTAGACCAGACTAGACTGGACAGGAAGCAGGCAGGCGACTGCCGACAGGGAAGAACGATCTGACACAGGGCAACGGGCGAGAGGAAATAAATAGTGTGAATGAGTACAACGCAAACAAGGGGGACAAGGGGGAAATCATCTAAATAAGACAAAAGAAAGGAAGTGGGAGAGATGATAGTGAAGTCAGAGAGTCACGGACACAGTGAATGATCAAAACAAACACCATGTGCTCAAACAGACATGTAAACAACACTGAACACAAGGGAAAATAAACAAAAACCTTAGAAACCAGGCCAGGTATCTGACATAAGGTGGTCCAACAAAGTAGAGTGTCAATTTTTTTCTTTTTTTTTGCCAGGCAGTGTTCTTTTCTTAAAGAACAGCCTGGACATGCAAGAGGTTGGAGTGACAAGGGAAGATGTGAAAGATAGAGTTCGATGGAGACAAATGATTCACTGTGGTGATCCCTAATGGGAGCAGCTGAAAGAAGATCTTTTCTTTCTTTTTTTTTAAAGCAGAACAGTAATGAATTGAGAGCTCTCATGGGATTATTCTTGTTAGTTGTGTTAAGCAATTGTAGTAGTCTGTGGTAAGATAAATCTCCACTGATGAGCTCAAGTAAAGTGGACGCTAGATGGTTACTGTTTTCTTTAGATACTTTATTGATCCCAAAGGAAATTCCAGATATTCAGCAGCAATAGAGACAATAACACAAAGACAGGTTCTGGATTGTACACTGTATATCTTACATATAGTCTGTAAATTCAATTGACCTCAACTACAACGGTGTAAATTTACTTTATAAAGGTATTAAAACTCCAACCGGATGGGCACCACGTGACAGCCGAAAATATAGCCTAATGTATTCACAAAAGTGGGAACCATGTGAGGCGTGGCTAAGCCCCACAACCACATCCAATTGGACCAATCAGCCTTGGGATGGACTGAGACAGATGGTCAAAACCCAGTGTCCAAGCACATCTTCGTCATGGTCATCTGAAGGAAGCAGCTTGTCCACTCTCGCTGTTCTAGCTTCAGCGCTTGCGGGCACTCCACCGCCCTTCCAGATGAACACCTTTGTCATCGGAAGAATAACCTCAACTTCAAGAACTCCAAACAAGACTTCATGCCAGAACTCCAAAGTCCTGCAAGAAAACCTCAAAAGAAGTTCCAGAGTGCCTCCATCGGTAACCAGGCAACCAACGCCTCACCAAAGGGCTTTCCTGAAAGACGTCATTTCAACAACAGCGCACCAACTAATCAACAACGCAGTGATTCCCTTCGCTGGAATGAAACGTACTGCAAGTAAACAAACAAAGCTGCATACCTTGCTTAAAATTGGTGCTCTTTTCATAACTAAACCGTGAGATTAAACCCAAGACTCTTGTGACGTCTTTGATCTAGTAAACAGTACTAGATGAACTTCATTAACTTTCACCTTCCAAACTGTTGGTATGTTTGTGTGTGTGTGTCCAAGTAGCATAGTTTCATATATCATAGATTAGTCAAATACATTATTGTTTCTTTATAAAGAACTGTTGTCTTGGTCATGTATTTTAAAGTCTAAACATTTGCCCAGATCTTACGTTACCTTGCTCGTAATTGATAAATACCAGACTTTGCATTCCTCGTTAGCCGTGGGATAAACAGGATTGGTAAGATACACTCAATTGGGCTAAATGGTGAACGGAAATGTATGATATAAATTTGTAAATCAGTTAATCAAATTACATAATGAAGGTAAAGAATGCAGCGGTCATTCTTGGTCTACTTTATGTAAACCCTACATATTAATGGTGGAGAATGCATTGCGCATTTTGTCAAGTCAAGTCAAGGTCAATTTTATTTATATAGCGCTTTTAACAATTGACATTGTCGCAAAGCAGCTTTACACAATAAAAAGAAGTAAGTTTTTATGCAATGTGTGTGAAACAAAATTATAAGATTGTCCCTGATAAGCAAGCCGAGGGCGACGGTGGCAAGGAAAAACTCCCTGAGATGGTAATAGGAAGAAACCTTGAGAGGAACCAGACTCACCAGGGAACCCATCCTCATCTGGGTGATAACGGATAGCAGGGATTGATCAGCATAATAATGTGTACTGGAAGTTCAGTATAACAGGAGACGTGTTAAAATTAAAATTAAATGGAGTCCAGTTTGTTCCCGGAGGCTCAGGTAGACTGTAGGGGATTCCGGTCCTGAGCTATTGAACAACTGAAGTCACAGGTCCCCAGAGCATCAATCGATGATAGGACAGTCTTAATGGAAACCATCCCCAGCCACCATACGAATCCAGGCAGACCACACGGGGCATCCATGCGCCGAGATCTCCAACCAGAAGCARGACTCCAGGACGGGTTAGACGCCTCCAGAGGGCAGAGGGGTCTGGATCACTGGCAACTCAGGAGCGACATGTATAGCTCGACAGAGAGACAGAGAGAGAGAAAGGAGAGAGGGAGAGAGAAAGAGGAGAGAGAGCAGAAAAGGAGAGAACAGAAAACAAGGAGAGATGGCAGTTAGGTCTGGTCACAGTCAACATGTATAAGGTGAATGTATATTAGTGCAAAGTGCAAGCAGGGACTCCGGCAGGACTAACTATAACAGCATAACTAAAAGGGAGAGCCAGAAGGAAACACAAACATGAGGGCTCCCTCATAATAGGAAATTGTGTCCACATTAACATGTCTACATTATGTAAAACCCTGCACACAGAACTGACCAGAAGCTACTAGTGCAATGAAAATCTAAGAACAAACACTGCAAGATATAGAAGGAGTATATAGTTAAGCATATAAATCAAAAATGAAAAGTAAAAAAAAAAAGGGTTAATTGCAGTTCAGTCATGATGTGCAATTTTATATGTGGCAAAGTGACAACAATGCAAACAGTATTATTTGTGGAGAAACCTAAGTAGTTGTCCAAAGAGCAGCATGAAAGTGACAATGAAATTTTGTCTGTGTATAAATGGCAAAGTATGTAATAGTTGGAGTAACTGAGCAGAACTTGAGTCTGTTCATTGAGCAGCTTTGTGACAGAAGTCTTTCACTGAACACACTTCTGCACTGTAAACTCGAATAAGGTGGCAAAACTCAAAAAAATTGAGGTAATCAGTTACATAATTTTTTTAAAGTAATGATGTTTCCAATTTTAAGTAAATAGAACTATCAGTTTTTGAGTTTGTTGTACTCATTTAATGTAAATCGTGATTTAATTGCATTATTGAGTAACCTTACTCATATTATTTAATAGCAATTATCAATTTTTTTAGTTATTGCAAATCAAATAAAATGTTGTTGGTCTTTCGGCTGCTCCCAGCAATGGGTCGCCACAGCAGACAATCCGGTCCACACACAAGCTTGCCACAGGTTTTACGCAAGATGCCCTTCCTGACACAAAACTCTCATTTTATCTGGGATTGGGACAGGCACTTCATCCAGTTGTTGGGAATTGAACCCGGGCCGTTCACATGGCAGATTGAAACACCTACCACCTCACCAGTGTCCTATTGCCCTGATGATGTCAGACACAAAAGAGTCTGAAATTTTAAATAGGTGGAACTTTAAGGTGACAGATAATGTTACGTAAGTACTTAGTACTAAATTTGTTCTGCTAACTTGAAAAGTGTCATTTCTACAAACTCATGAATTCCAATAAGTTCTAAATACTCATCAAGGTTGATTTAATTTGAACTAATTGTAATTATTTAAGTTAACAGTACTCAATATGTTTAATTACTGTGAGCATTAGGGTTTACAGTGTGGTTGCAGAAAACTGTGTGAAATGCATGGTCGGCTACCTCCCCAGCACACCACCACATAGAAAAGCACACTGGCGATGACTGACTGATAAAACATCATCAGGAGCTTTTTACAAATATATAAATATATAAATATAAAAAATATCAGCTTGCTCTGCCTTTTCTTTTACAGATAGTCAGTGTTCACTGACCGGTCCATTTTGTCATCCAACTGTAGTCCCAGGTATCTGTATGACCTGACCCTCTCAATATCCACACCATCGATGGAGACAAGTAGCAGGGGAGACCCGGCATGACGAAAGTCAATAACCAGATATTTGGTCTTTGTGATTTTTAGTTGTATCATGTTTAGTTTAGATTGCATCATGCCACAAAGTCCTTGACCAGGCTTCTGCACTTGCCCTCCTGTGTCATGATTCACATCCTGTCTGCCTTTTTTTTCCCCATGCAGTCACTTTTTCCCCATGTGCTCATGTTTTTCCTAGCCTGCCATTCATTTCCCACGTCCATGTTTCCACCAGCAGATTTTGACTGCATGAGATCTGCGCTGGAGATCCATAGGGCCCTGCTCAGAGGTCATCAACAGGAGATGCTCACCACTAAGCAGTCGCTTACTGACGTCAAGAGCCAGCTCCAAAGGCTCTGACTCTCTCCAGCGCATGGTGGGACTCCCAGTGAGCATTGAGAAAGACCCTGGTGCTTTGAAGGGAAGTGTTTTTACTGCAGGAAATAAGGTAACCTACTTAAAGACTGTAGACTGTCCAGTAAAAGGGAGGTACCCATTAGTTCAACTGGGAGCACTAGAGGACGTGGTTCCAAGAAGGCTCCCTGACCAATGCTGCCTGCTCCCTTTCTTCCTTATCCATGAACAGCGCAACCACCTGCTGCAGGCACTGGTTGAATCAGGCTCGGACCACAACCTGATCAACGATTAGATTTCAGCACCGGACCTCACCCATGTTAGTTCAGAGTACCAAGACCTCAAGGAGGTCTTCAATAAGTCTTGCTCCATCTCTTTTGTTCCACCGGTTGTAAGCACGTGTGTGTCAAACACGCCAAACCTCGGTTTATATAACCTTGGTCAGGTGACGTCATCTGATAAGGTGCACCAGCAGGTTATAAATAGGACTGAACCGGAAACATCCTCAGGTCTTTTTGTCTTCAAGGGCCGCATTGTGTGTGTGTGTGTGTGTGTGTGTGTGTGTGTGTGTGTGTGTGTGTGTGTGTGTCTGTGTGGAAGAACGTTACAAAACTAAAATAGAAAGCGTTATACTACTCACCAGAAAAGATGGAAGAGTTAGACAGGAGACGTGTGCCTCCATGTGAAAGATCTCCATGCTTTCTGTTTTAAGTGTTTGGGGGAAGAGCACGCCTTGGGCTTGAGGGAGGATGTGAGCATTGCAATATCCGCCCTATTAAAGTCCTTCGTGCACGGCTCACCTTCTTCAAAACAAAACCGCGAGCTGCTGCGCATTCCTGGGTTCGCATGCTGATCTGGCGGAAGCGCATGATACGAAATCGTTCTTTTTTCATGCTCTCTCGCCGAATCATGAGCCTTTATCGTCTACTTCTCAAGCGCGCTCTGGCGCTTCTTATGAAGTGTCAGAAGAAACTTCCTCTCTCGCTTTGGTGGAAATGGAAACTCAATTGATAGCGCTCCTCTAGTGGTGAGCGAGCGTATCAGGAGTTATTAGAGGTGGTAAATTGCATGGTCAATTGCTTACATCTCGATTGGCCACAGGAGCAGGAGTCCCCCAAGCACTCAAAATTAGACAACAGGTTTCTGTCTATTGGCCGGGGGCAGGGCCTCAATGACGTGCTCTCCCCTTTTTTTTTTTGTCGATCTCCATGACGAATTAACTTGTTTATAGAAGATGCCCTTTTTATCCTGTGTCTTTGTACCATCGACATCGATTTAATGTAATGTCGTGGATGTGATGGCGTGGGGTTATATTATGACGCCCAAGATAGAAGTGACGCTTGCAGGCTCTCTCGCTCCCGGGATGATATCCTTCCTGAAAAAGCCTGGACTGCCCACCAAGCTGTGTTGACTAACAACTTTGTTGGTGGGGAAAGCTTTTCAGGCAGCAGGTCAGACTGTTGCTGCTCTGCACACCATGGCGGTTTTACAGGCGTACCAGGCTGACCTGCTGAATGACTTGAGCACTGGCGGGGTTATCGATGAAAGGGCGTTTTTAGAATTACGCTGAGCCAGTCCCTCCATGCAACCATGGACTGCAACCATGGACTACGGCCAGCGCTATTAGCCCCTCTATGGCTGCCATGGTGTCTACAGAAAGTAATCTGCGGCTTAATCTTACTGGTATCAAGCACAACGATCGCACTTTCCTCCACTGGTGTTTCAGGGAACAGCGGTCTCCAGCAAAGAGTTGAGTGTTCGGTTGCCTCCTGCCACGTTTCAGGATGCCGAACATCTAACACCCCCCCCCCTCCCCGTCGAGCCTAAATGACGAAACTTCGGCACCTTTCGGAGAAACTGGCAAGCTACTGCAAGGCATGTCTCCTAGGTTACAAAGCACTGTAGAGAGAGACTACAGGATTCAATTTGCTCATCGTCAAAGAACATGTTCCCCTCCCAGACAGAGAGTCAGGCTATTACAGTTGCTATTTCTTGGTTTCCAAGAAAGACTGAGGGTTGCATCCAGCTTTGGATTTCCGACATCTCAAAAAGAATACAAGTAAAAAATTTTGACAGTCAATATGATTGTTTCTCAAATCCAACCAGAGAATTGGTTTGTGAGAATTCACCTGAAGGACGCATATTTTCATATAGAAATATTGCCACAACACAGGAAGTTCCTGAGGTTCGCTTTCGGGGGCTAAGCTTACCAGTATCACATCCTTCCATTCAACCTAGCCCTGTCACCCCGCACATTTACAAAATGTATGGATGCAGCCCTGGCTCTTGCCTCATCAATTGCTCTGGCAAGAGGTGTCCTCTTGCAGCAAATGTGTGATGCAGCAGGTTGGTCCTYTCTGCACACATTTGTCAAATTTTATAGTTTGGATGTCCATGCCACTCCAGCCTCGCGGGTCCTTGAGTGAGCATCCCAGAATTATCTCTGAGACCTCTTTGGTGACTGTGTGCACACTACACAACCCTAGGGGTCCAGACACTTGCAGTGCAGCGGTGTTGGTATTCTCGTTCCCATAGTGTTTCCATGCAGCATCGAGTGTAGCTTATAAAAGGGAACGCCTCGGGTTACTTTGCTGTAACCCTGTTCCCTGAAAAAGCAGGAACAAGATTCTGCACTCCAGTGTTGCACTGCAGGTGTGACTGAACCTTTCAGATAAAAATTGACGTGAAGAGGTTTCCTTTTCAGTCCTATTTATAACCTGCAGGTGCACCTCATCAGATGACGTCACCTGGCCGAGGTTATATAAGCCAAAGTTTGGCGTGTTTGACACACACATCCTTCACAACCGGTGGAACAAAAGCACGTTCCCATAGCGTTTTCACGCACCATCTCAATCCTGCTTTTTCAGTGAACAGGGTTACAGCAAAGTAACACGAGACGGTTCCCTTCATCCTTGCACAGATTACAGGGGCCTGAATGACATCACAGTTGAGAATCAATACCCTCTTCCATTAATGGCTACCGCCTTTGAACTCCTCCAGGGAGCCAAGATTTTCACTTAGCTGTATTTGTGCAACATGTATCACCACATCCACATTCGGGAGGGAGATGAATGGAAGATGGCCTTCAACACCCAAACAGGACATAGCTGAATATATATGAATACCTGATGGTTCCCTTTGGCCTGACTAATGCCCCCGCAGTCTTCCAGGCCCTTATTAACGATGTTCTCAGGGACTTCCTCAACTGAAGTATTCATTTACCTTGATGATATCTTGATCTTCTCTTGGGACCTGGAGCATCACTAACACCACATTCGGCATGTACTGCAGAGCCTGATGGAGAGCAATCTGTTTGTCAAAGCTGAGAAAAGCGAGTTCCAAACCAATAACAAAACCATTCCTTGGGCTCGTTATTGGCCAAAAGGCATCAAGATGGAACCCACCAAGCTCCAGGCTGACCAAGAGAATGAATGCCCTCCAAGCCCGATGGTCTTTGTTTTTCAAAAGATTTAACTTTGTGCTGTCATACTGACCAGGATCAAAAAATGTCAAGGCAGATGCCCTTTCACGGATGCACAACACATCCTCTCCAAACATGGGTGAGGACAGAATAATCCTGGAATCCATATTAGTATGTGCAGTCATGTTGGAAATAGATAAAGAGATAAATGATTTCCCAAAACCTCAAGTACCAAAGCAGTGTACTCAAGACAAGAAATTTGTTCCCACCCCAATACAGAGCAAGTTGATAAAGTGGGCTCACACATCCCCAGGAACTGGTCACCCTGGAGCTAATAGAACCCACAACCTGTTACAAGGAAAATATTGATGGCCAAACATGAGGGCCGACAGCAACAAACATATTACGTCCTGTTCAGCATGCGCCCAAGCCAAAGTCCCAAGATGTCTCCCTGCCAGAAAATTAACATACTGGTAATAACCAGTTATAATGGTAATAACCGACAGATTCTCTAAATCCTTGAGATTAATTCCCCTATCTAAGCTTCCCACCACCTTCAGAACTGCAGAAATCCTGTTTCAGCATGTGTTCTGACATTTCGGTGTACCAGAAGGCATAGTAAGCAATCCCGGACCCCAGTTCACCTCAAGAGTATGGAGAGACTTCATGGAGAAGATGGGGGTAACAGTAAGCTTCAGGATACCACCCCAAGTTAATGGACAAGTAGAATGTGCTAATTAAGAAGTTGGCAGAATGTTGAGAACTTACTATGCAGAGAATCAACAGGACTGGTCACAATTCATCCCATGTGTAGAGTACTCACAAAACTCACTCATCCATGTTATGCCCATGGAATGCAACCATCATTCAGTAGGTGAATGGTTCAAGAACAGTGAACAAACATGGGAACTGGCACGACAGCAACTACAACGAGCCAACACCATGAGCAAAAAAAATGCAGACAGACATGGAAGTCTGCAAGAACACTGACTACAAACCGAAATAGAGTATGAAATACAAACTGAAATAGAGTATGGCTGTACACAAAAAATCTGCAGATTAAAAAAGGTTGCAGAAAGCTCTACCATCGATTCATTGGACCTTACAAAATAGTGAAACAAATAAATGATGTTGCCTACAGAGTTCAACTACCCTGTGACTGCATGACCAGAAGAGAGGTGCTGGTTCCCAGCTCAGAACATGCTACTAATCCAAGAATTCCAGGAGTTGGGAGGGGGGGGTGTTGAGGGCTCTGTCAGAACTACAGCAAACAAGACCTTCCCTGTTGGTCTTCCCGGTTCCCTGTTGAGTCTGGTTCCTCTCAAGGTTTCTTCCTATTACCATCTCAGGGAGTTTTTCCTTGCCACCGTCGCCCTCGGCTTGCTCATCAGGGACAATTATCATTTTGATTCACACACATTGCATAAAAAACTTACTTCTTTTTATTGTGTAAAGCTGCTTTGCGACAATGTAAATTGTTAAAAGCGCTATATAAATAAAATTGACTTGACTTGACTTGACCTACAACTCCCAACATCAACACTTTAGCTCATCAGAGTACTAACCCACCTGAGACTAATTACAAGACAGATAAAAAAAAAAAGACTCACATACTTCCGGTCTTTGCAAAGTATACACTCTTTTTTTGACTTGTTCCAGTGTTGTTGCCAAATCTATAGAATTTTGCATGCTCTTTTGGATTTTGACCTCATTTTGTTTTGTGTGAGTCTGCGTTCTAACACATTGTATTGATTTTCTGATTTCAATCACACAATAATGTTCTTTTTTATGTTACAATCAGTAATTGTCAGCAATGTATGTTAAAGGCTATATGTTACTTAGAGTTAGTTTGGAGACACAGGAATTTTCACCTCAAGTGATGAGCTGTGCTCAGCAGATGGCTTAAAGCAACTCGGCTGTTTATGTTAATTGCTGATTATTTAACAGTGCTCCTAACAGCAGGGGATGCACACACAATAATAAGCATGTTTCTATTTACATTTCAGTACTGTTTGTATGTAAAATAAAAAATGGAAAACAAATGTACATGTATTAATTAAATATAAAGTTTTATTTTGATACTACTGTATATACTGTATGCCTGTGATGTCCCAGTTATCCTAGTGAGCTTATCTGGAAGTTGAATCATGTCAACTGGACTTCTTTCTTGTTAAGTAGAAATGTTTTATTACTTATCCAGCTTCTTCAGTCTAAGGTAATTTGGTTCCTAATTTTTTCAGAATTGCTAATTCCTAAAATTTTTGAGTCCTCAAAGGATCCTTCCCTATTTGAAAAGGCTCATTATGTGAACAATTCAGAAGGTGAGACTAGGTGGGAGAGTCATTTAATAGTGTATGTGTGTGTCTGTGTATGTGTTGGGGGCAGGGTCGTTAATGTGACCGGGGATTTTGAAATACCACCAGGAACACATGGAGCGGTTCTACATCTTTTGTAGTTTATTCAGTTGGTTCCCAAATTAAAGCATATAGAAAACAGCGCTTCTCACAGCTTTCACTGTTACAGGTGAAAAAAAAGAAAGAAAGAAACTAATAAGAAAAATAAAATATTAGTCAATGACAAATCTTAGAGAGCTGATAGCACAACTCCAATTTTTCACAACTCCATCTCACTGTTTATCCCTTTAAAACAGCACACTCCCGAACATCAGCACACGGTAATAAACATACAGCCGTCATGAAAATAGAAAAATGGAAAATTTACATTACAGAAAACCACCATGAAAAGAAATATGTTACTATTTAGTACAATATGGCAGTGGGAACACTGTGCAAGATAAAAACATTATAAGTACACCTCATGGTATGTTACTCTTTGGCACATTTCTTGTAGAAATAAAATGGAAAGAAAGAAACACTCACATAACCATGAACCTCTACTTTTCATCACTTTACAAAGGCTGCAATCTTCCACAGTAAAGTAATACACACACTGTGTAAACAATCACATATTGTGCAAGGCACATTAAAACATTAAACATATGCACATTTAAGTGTATTCCTCTTTTAAGTTCTACATTTCAACAGTCCTACACCTCACATGACATTATACCATTGGACATCATTGCACATGGTATAAGTTAACAAATATAACCACTCTTGGAAATAAATAAAAAAATATTCATCCAGGCATGACCATCAACAAGAATATTTACCGCCGGATGGCCTCCACTATGACGTGATTTTACTCAGAGCATGCAGCACCTCCTGCTCACTGCACGTCACACAAGATGTCTGACACAAGAACACATGTGCATACTCCTACATGTGATACCCACAGCACCACCTTTTGGCCACTTCAGGGAACACACCAGACTTCACTGCTTTTCTTTATGGCATAAATCTTAAACAACAAAACCATAAAAAAGGAAATTTCCCCATGCAAAGGAAGAAATAATATGTTTATTTACCACCCAGTTATTTTAAGATGTAATGACAAGAGAAGAATAAGGGGGCACATTTTTGGTGCCTAAAACTTCCTCCTGTGTTAAAATAACAATTTCTAACTTCCACATAGATGGTTTCTTTTACTCATCTCTTAAACCATCTATCCCCTCTATACAAAACTGGTACATTCTCATCCTCAAATTTGTGTCCTTTGTCCTTCAGATGAAGGTACACTGCTTACTCAGGCAGAGATGTTGCTCATTCTGTGCTGATACATTCTAATATGTACAGGTCAGTTGTCTATTCAGTGTAGAGCCCTGAACACTTTTCACTGCATTGGACCACATATATTATGTCACTCTTGTTATGTATTGGTGTTCAGTCTTTGGGGTGAACAAGTCTCCTGTCTTAGTGTGTTGGTTGGTTTAAAGGACAACAGGTTGGCCTTCCTGGACTGTGCAGTTACTACTCTCAGAGCTACTGACTGCATCAGTTATTGTTAAATAACTGTAAAATAATTGTTAAACCATACAGTCTTATGAAAAGATTTAGGCACCCCTTGATTAATAAAAGATTTTGGTGATTTTGTTATTGAAAAGATGTTAACACATTCTCTCTTGGAAATGGAAAAATAATTCACAATATTTTCAGCAAACATTGATGCATAGTTACTTCTTATGCCATAAATTGAACAAGAATAAAAAATAAAAACATTATTGTGCAAACACTGTTCAAAAGTTTGGGCACCCTACATAATCAGCACTTAGTAACACCTCCTCTGGCAGATATCACAGCTTGCAAACGTTTTTATAGCCAGCTAAAAGTCAATTCTTGTACTTGGGATTTTCTCCAATTCTTCCTTTCAAAAAGCTTCTAATTCTGTAATATTATTTGGTCATCTGGCATGCACAGCTCTTTTAAGATCTACCCACAAATGTTCAATGATGTTTAAATCAAGGACCGTGATGGCCATTCAAAAAACCTTCAACTTGCTTCTCGTGGATTTTGAGGTATGTTTAGGATCATTGTCCTGTTGTAGAAACCATCCTCTTTTCAGCTTCAGCGTTTTTACAGCGTTTGCTTCCAGAATTTGCAGGTATTTAGTCAAATCTATTCTTCCCTCCACCCGTGCAAGGTTTCCTGTGCCACTGATCCCACCCCCATGCTTAATAGTTGGCAAAGTGTTCTTTTTATGAAATGCTGTTTTTTTTTTTTCTCCAAAAATGCCTTTGCTGATTGTGGCCAATATTGTTCTATTTTAACTTCATCAGTCCACAGCACTTGTTTCCAAAACGCATCAGGCTTCTGTAGATGTTCTGTTGCATCCTTCTGACGTTGGATTTTATGATGGGGATGCAGATAAGATTTTCTTCTGCTGACTCTTCCATGAAGGTCTTGTCTGTGCAAGTTCCCTTTCAAAATCTACACTCGATGCTGCGTGAAAACGCTATGGGAACATCTCTTTGTTCAGCCAGTTGTGAAGCATGTGTGTATCAAACACGCCAAATTTTAGCTTATATAACTTAGGTCAGGTGACGTCATCTGATGAGGTGCACCTGCAGGTTTAAAATAGGAGTGAACCGGAAACATCCTAAGGTCTTTTTGTCTTCAAGGACCGCATTGTGTTTGCGTGTGTATGTGCTCAAGCGAATATACAAACAAAAGAAAAAGAAAAGTGTTAACTCACCGATATGGCGTGCCTCAGTGTGATAGATCTCTTTCGGAGGGCGATCTCCATGATTTTTGTGTTGAATGTTTGGCGGAAGAGCACATTCTCCTTGGGAGAACCCTAGGGAGAGTGTGAACACTGTGATCTCCTCCCTATTAAGGTGCTATGCGCGTGGCTCGCCTTCTTTAAAGAAAAACAGCGAGCTGCAGTGCATTCGTGGGGTTCACGTGCCATTCTGGCAGACGCACATGAGACAGAATTCCCCCTTTTTCTCGCGCTCTTCTCAGATCAGGAAGTTTTAGCATCAAATTCTCAAACGTGCTCTGGCACTTCTTGTGAAGGGGCAGAAGAGACTTCCTCTCTTGCTTCCATGGAAATAGCCACCTCAGAATGCTTTTCTAGTGATGAGTCTCAATCCTAAAGAATGAAGATGGGCTAGGACGACATCCTGATGTCGAAGCGCTAGCTCCTGAGACTAGGCCAGAATCAACCAGTAGTCTATGTAATTCAAAATACGGATGCCCTGGAGTCGTAAAGGAGCCAGAGCCGCATTCATGCATTTTGTATATGTGCGGGGTGACAGAGCTAGGCCAAATGGAAGGACCCGATACTGGTAAGCTTCACCCCCGAAAGTGAACCTCAGGAACTTCCTGTGCTGTGGCAATATTTCTATATGGAAATATGCGTCCTTGAGTTTGATTGTCACAAACCAATCCTTGTTTGATTTGAGAAACAATCATTTTGACAGTCAACATTTTGAATCTGGATTTCCTGAGCTAGCGGTTCAAGCAGCATAGATCAAAAATCAGACGTAACCCCCCATCTCTTTTGGGCACCAAAAAGTACCAACTGTAGTAGTCCGACTCTCTGTCTGGGAGGGGAACATGTTCTATGGCCCCTTTGCCCAGCAGAGTCTGTAACTCCTGGGCCAGCAGATGTGCTCGGTCTGGTTTCACGGAAGTGGAGACCACGCCGTTGAAACGCAGAGGATGATGTGCAAACTGAATCCTGTAGCCTGTGGCTACAGTCCTTTGTACCCAAGGAGATACGCCTGGCAGTAGTTTCCATGGTGTTGGGTATCCTGAAGTGTGGCAGGAGATGCCCGAACACCCAACTTTTCGTTGGAGAGCGGCGCTCCCCAAAACACCAGTGGTGGCGGAGATTGAACACCAGCCTCCTGGGAGTGCCAGGGAGGAGGCCCTTTTTTTTGTGACGGAAATCCAGGCGCCCCTCTCTGGGGAGAGACACTCTCATGGCCCCGGGCACACAAGCCTCAGGGCTTCCTCTTTGAAGAGAGGAAGCTCCTCAGGTCCGGTCTTTTTGAGGCAGATTGAGAAGAGCGGCGAGCCCCACCCCAGTCTTTACGAGGGGGTGTGCGGCTGGGAACGCTCTCCTTCTGCACCTCACGCCTGATAGTGGCCAGTTTTTATATAGATTCTTTGTAAGTTTCAGAAATATCATTGTCTTGATCACAAAAACAAGTTTGATGGAAATTTTTACACATTTTACAACCTTTCTACGTGTAAGCTAATAGGAAATAACAATTCAAGGACTATTCAAGGACTATTTTTTTTGGCATTTTGTTATCCAATAGAAGGCTCTTAACTCTCTTAATATCAAAATAAGAAATCCTAAAACACAGAGTTCAGGGGTTTATCAGTGACAGGTCAAATCGTCTGATTAGACGAGAGCCATTCCACGAGTGGTGATATCAGATGGTAAGAGCACTGAGACATTTAACTATATATGTATCCCTTTGCATACCTGTGTTTACAAGGACTAATTATACTAACTGTCAGTAGGAGCATGGGTGGTGGTAGGTTGTTACTAAAAAAAAACAAAAAAAAACTTTAAATACTGTCCGCCCGTTTTGCATGTTGCTGTGACATACTCTGGCATATTACTGCCTAGTACTGCCACTTGCCCTAATCATTTTGATGATTACACACGTGGAAAAAACTTTTCAACCATGCTTCATCAGAATTATTTGTTGTAAAAGTTTTTCTTTCATTGACCGAAGGGTACCAACAATTTTGTCCACGTGTGTACATGCCCTCACCTCGGACTGCAGTGGCTATGTGGTTAAGTCTATTTATCTGTGGTTTATCTCACAGTGGTACTTCACAATACTGTTCTACAGTATTGTCATTAGTATCATGGTTTCGAAAGATATGAGACAAATTCGCTTGAAACTTAAAGAATGAACATACATTCATCTGTTCATTTATCTTTGATCGTTCAGGTTTGGTAGTCTACAAAACGTTGCTGTGGCATAATCTGGCACATAACTGCTCATAACTTTATTTCTACTTAACATTTTGATTTCAATGATGTGGCTGGTTTAACCTAAGGCAAATTCCTAACTGCTGCAAAACTTATTAAAAATATATTTTGTCCAGTTTTCAGTGATATGTCAAAATTTGACTGCACAGACAGACAAGACATACAGGAGAATAAAATTTCCTGAGGCTGGTTTTGGGTCCTCCAATGTATGAGACGTAAATATATAATTAAAGGAGTGAGTTCTTACCAATGTACAGACAAAACCTTTYTTTTATTTATATAGATTTACATCTATCTCTTTAAGTCTTTCAGTAACTTGCCTTCTCTCTCTTTCTCTCATGAGACAGCTATAATGAATTGCTTTACAGATGAGGGAGGATTCACTCTTTCCACTTCATGATTGAATAACATAACTCTGTAGATGGGATGGATGAGTCAGTGTCTCTTGGTGTGATTTACTAATGGACAACAAAGGTGAAATAAAGGTCATAARAAAGAACACTTATAAAGTCAGGCATAAATAAATCCATACATGTCAGAGACRGACAGACAAACAGATAAACATACAAAAMGACATATACATTGAATCCACAATGCACACATCAGCATACAGAATAATACACAATACAGTATATACCATGCATACTAGCCACAATAAAATACATTGCTCACAATACAGCACATAATGTAATACAAAGCATATATACATACAGTATATACGTACAGTACAGACCAAAAGTTTGGACACACCTTCTCATTCAAATAGTTTCCTTTATTGTGTTCTTT
>QMIH01001560.1:53279-73647 GCA_003987875.1 Clarias batrachus | reverse complement strand
ATCTGCGTGTTTCCCTCCTAGTGGAGAGCGTGACACACACACACACACACACACACACACACATACACAGCATGGCGATTCACACAGCACAATATTCACCCATTGACAATACTCGTCATTTAACACAGTAATAACTTTAACTTAACTATAACATTTAATTTAACTATAACATGACATTGAATAGTCTTTAAAATTTGAACACTTAAACATGAGGTAAACACCAATAAAACTATTTAACATCATATACATCATAATAAGAGAACATTTTATAATTTCACACTCATCTTAAAATGGATGATGATGATGATGATGATGATTATTATTATTATTATTATTATTATTATTATACACAATTTTCTGCAATGACAAAATATAACAGATGCTTGTAGTGTTTTGGTATTTAAAAGAAAAAAAAAGAAATATCCCTTTTAAGTAAACATTGACTGGAGTCCACCTGTGCCTAGCTGACTTTATTGAAAATAATTAGGAAAGCCACACACCTGTCTATGTAAATTTTGCATTTGCATATATATATATATAAATATATATAAAACCCATGTTAATTACACTATCTGTTGGTTGCTAAATAGTGGTTAGTTAGTTTTGCCAGTTAGGGGAGAATATTTGTTAGCAAAATACCAGTTTAAATACACAAACAAATCATAACCTGCTGATAATAAATGGTGTTTGTGGAATTGTATAAAAGCAATATCACATTTAAAGTTATGCTGCTGTACTGAATATCTTCTAAAATATATTTTTGGGTGCTCTAATGGAGGGCTTACCACCAGTGCTCACACATTAAGGAAACCTTTTTACTTGGACCTGTCACACACACACGCCACAACACACGCTGCTCTACCTACAGCCTCTGTGTGTGTGGAAAGGGGATGGGGTTTTCTACTTCACCTGGCCTGCCTGTCTCAGGCTCTCGTGTGTTCCTATGCCTGCCATGTGCCTCCTGCTCCATTATTGCATAATCGCCGCCATGACCCAGAGGACTCTACCTAGAGTGAACTACTGTACTACCTGTGGACTTGTGTCACTCACCCAGGCGCCACCAAAACCTCTATTTTGCTTCAGAGCGTAAAACTTACAACAATGCATACGTTTAAAGCTGCTTACTGAATGTTTTGTTAATAACGACTGTTTGTGATTGTGGAATCAGTTTCTCTCCACTTATTTTTTTTTTTTTACTTATTTTACATGCAGGGCAATCTCAATATCAAATATAGTGCACTACACAGGGTCTACCACAAAAATGAGTTTGTAAAGCTTTCAAGGGAACTGGTCATCATTTCCAATGTGTGGACACAGGAAATTAAAAAAACATTGCAGGGTAACATGAGTGGAGAACCTGAAAACGTTGATGGTTTTGCATGCTCCAGGATACACCACCTAATCGTCCACAGCCAGTCATGGATCTCCTTGACTATCGCCATTCCTCTGCCAGCAGTTACTAGTGGTAGGCAAAGCGGCTGGGCAAATCTGAATAAACATCTGAAGCACCTGTTAGTCCTCTGCCTGCATTTGCAGGAGGGCTTTAAGAACTCTGCTTTCTTTGTGTGAAGTTGGAGGAAATTCTCCTATAGAGGGTGATCAGGGCACAGTGATAAACTCAGTGATAGGCTAGATAACTCCATGAGGCAACTTTGACATGAACTTATTGATGTGCATTAGGCAATGCTGAACCATGCCCTAGCTACCACGAGAGTTTCAAATAATTAGGCTTAAAGATGTTTAGCTCATAGGTAAAATTAGTAAAATATTAGCTCATAGGTAGTGTATATGATAGTGTGGTGAGATAAGTGCGATACGAATATGTGATCACACACATGTTCTATAAGTGTCAGTTGTGTGTAGGAAAGTTTTTATATACAAAGAAATAAAGAAAAAAATGTGCCTGTATGTTCCTGCATCTAATAGAACACTGCTGATATAATAACTATGCAGGAGTGTTTCCATGACAACCAGCATCAATAGCATCCATAGTGTGAAAGTTCACACAGGGACCTCAGCCTCTTAGCTTTCGACCAAATCTAAACACTCTCTCACAAATACAAACATGTATGAGGCAGACAAGAGTAAACTATGACTTTAATTTATGCTATAAGAATGTCCTTTAGTAAGCAGGGAGACTGTGAGAACTTGTGAGGGACAAAATGTGACACATCTCAGCTATAGCGCTCGGGTTCGCTTTCTCAGCCCACACAYTGCTGCTGCATGTCTAACTCACCTTGACACATACACACACACTTACGTTTAGGGTTGATGTGATGTGAGCTGTAACTGTGAGTGAGTTCATGTTTCCACCCGCACATCAGCAGGGTCTTGCTCTCTCTCTCTCTCTCTCTCTCTCTCTCTCTGTCACTCTCTCTCTCTCTCTCTCTCTCTCTCTCTGTCTGTCTACACAGAGACAGAAGCAGTGTGTGGGATGATGGAACAGAGCTGGAGATGTAGCTCAGATAGAGCAGCTAATTGAACACGTGGGAGAAGAACAGAGACAGGAGATGAAAGAACCTGGAGAGGAAAGGAAAAGTCAAGAAAGAACCAAGAGAACCAAGAGAACAGCAGGAGGTGGACCATGAACCTTCATTTGTTTTATTTCTTTCTCCTTTTTTTTTTGCAATAATGGTTCAGGAATGCATATCTATGCAGGTGTACGCTCATTAAAATGTGATGAATATTAATTAGTATGTAAATTAGGAAACAAACCCAAACCTATATCTACATTGTAAAGCCGAATAAGTTGGCAAAATGTAAAAAAATTGAGGTAATTAATTACATAATTTTTTAAAAGTAATAACAACCTGTCTCTGAACGTCGATAAGACAAAAGAGATGGTTATTGACTTCAGGAGGACACGGAGCGATCTCTCTTCGCTTAGCATCGACGGCTCTTCTGTGGAGATCGTCAAGAGCACAAAATTCCTGGATGTCCACCTGGAGAAGAACCTCACCTGGTCCCTCAACACCAGCTCTCTGCATAAGAAAGCCCAACAACGTCTTTTCTTCTTGAGAAGGGTGAGAAAGGCACAGCTTCCACCACCGATCCTCACCACCTTCTATAGAGGAACTATTGAGAGCATCCTGAGCCGCTGCATCACTGTCTGGTTTGGAAATTGTACCATATCAGAGCCTACAGCGGATAGTGAGGACAGCTGAGAAGATCATTGGGGTCTCTCTTCCCTCTATCGAAGACATTTACACCATATGCTCCATCCGCAAAGCCACCAGCATTGTGGCTGACCGGACACACCCCTTACACTCACTCTTCACCCTTCAGCCATCTGGAAAAAGGTATCAGAGCATTCGGGCCTCACATCCAGACTGTGTAACAGTTTTTACCCACAAGCCATCCGTCTCCTCAACACAAAGGGAGTGGAGTGATAAACACACACACACACACACACACACACACACACACACACACACACACACACACACGTATGTAGCACGTATGTAACTTCCAATTTTAAGTAAACAGAACTATGAGTTTTTTGTACTCATTCATACTAATCATTCTTAACTTGCATTATTGAGTAGCCTAACTCATACTATTTCATAGCAATTATCTTTTTTTTTTATTTGTTGCAAATTGTTTGGTCTTTCGGCTGCTCCCGGCAATGGGTCACCACATCAGACAATTCAGTCCACACACAAGCTCGGCACAGGTTTTATGCCAGATGCCCTTCCTGACGCAACCCTCCATTTTATCTGGGCTTGGGACAGACACTTCATCCAGTTCTTGGGAATTGAACCTGGGTCATTTGCATGGCAGGTGAAACACCTCCCACTGAGCCACCAGTGCCCCTACGGCCCTGATGACGTCAGACACAAAATCACTAGTCTGAAAGATCTTAAGTTGGTGGAACTTTAAGGTGACAGTTACTGTTACTTAAGTACTTACAATTACTAAAAAAATCAAATTTGTACAGCTGACTTGAAAAGTGTCATTTCTACAAACTCATAAATGCCAAAGAGTTCTAAATACTCAGCAAGGTCTATTAATTTGAACTAATTGTAATTATTTAAGTTAACAGTACTCGATATGTATAATTTTACATTTGAGCATTAGGGTTTACAGTGTATATGAGTATAGACCTTTTGTAATTCCATTATTAAAGTCCTATCTATTAGAATACATTTCATTGCCACCATAAGAATCACCATCTCATTAATGTAAAATCAATGTAAGTCGTGTCACGGCGTGCGCCTGTGATGGGCGTGCGCCCAAATCTATTATCGCCCCTCGCTCACTTCGTAGGCTCCCTAGGTAGGCGGCACCCCTTCTGCATGTGTGCAAAGGAACGGGGCCGCCTATGCGGGCCGGCTGGCAGTGATTTAACGTTAATAGGATCTCGGGCTTGCTCTGCATTATAAAAGCAAGGCGCGGAGTTTAGTCCGGGGTCCGAGAAGAGCCTAACGCGGTGGAGCTCGAGAGTGGCACGGGCGTGGGGAAGTGGAACGTGCCCCAGAGACTTAAAAGGACATTGGATTTCCGCCCTTTGATGTCCATGCTGAGGAAAGCGCGGGAAAGAGCTGCACGAGCTCCCACGTCATCCTCCATTCCCGCGTCGAGCCCGCCTTCGCGTCCTCGCCACCGAAGAGGAAAAGGCCGCGAGGAGGACAGCGTTAAGGTCGCCGATCCCAGCCAGGAAAGCCGCCCAGCCGAAGGACGTCCGAGTGAGACTCCCGCCTGAGGCCGCGCCCACAGAGAGCTGGGAGGGGCCAGGCCGGCCATCGACAGCGGGGAGGAACCGAGAGGGAGCGTGCAGGAGCGCTGCCTCGCGTGCTCCGTTCGGCCACTCCGCCCACCGCCGCCAGCCGCGTACCCGCATGCCAGCTGGGCACTGCCTCGGACCATGCACGTGCACACTTCATTCCTTCCCTATCTCTCCGTCCTCCCTCCTTTTTCCCTTTCCTTCCCCTATTTATTCCCAATAAATTACCCTTCTCCTCTAAGATCTCGCCTCGTGTCTGTGTTTCATGGTGCCGCCCGTGCAACAAGGGGTCGAACCCGTTACAGTTGATCAAATCTTTGAATCTTATTTTGTGACATAGATCTGAACTCATTAATAGCAGTATTTTCTTTTGTTTTATTTGATTTATTTATTCATTTATTTTTTTACAAGCACAGTTAGGACATATTGTAATATATAGTAAACAGATATTTAGTATATTAAACTTTTATAAACTGTATTTTTCTCACTTTTCTTTTTTTATGCCATATAAATTTGAAATATGGAAAAAAAGCGCCGTAGACAGTTTTTTTTTTCTTTTTCTTTTATTGTCACACTTTGTCACACCTTTTACAAAATTGTCACACCTAATTTATGCCTGAAAAATCCTCGATTTACAAATAATCAAGTTACAAAATTTCTGCAGATACTATGAACAGTCGAAGATGCAAACAAATCATGGAAATAGCTCACATGTACTGTAAAAACAAAATAGACACTGCAATGCAACAGATATTTTAAATGTGTAAGAGAATGTAAAAATTTTCCAAACTCCGGAATATTGTATGAGTGTGCAAGAGAAAGAAAGACAGTCCAAGAAAGTGGAAAACAGCCGACAAAAAGTTTTCCCCTCGCGATTTAAAGACATAGATACAACATTGTTATATTTCACATACCAGTAAAACCTTGGATTTGAAGGAACTTAGTTTCCAACTTAGTTAGTGAAATAGCCAGGTTTTTGCACTATGTGCAGTCCGTATACGCTTTTTCTGCCGAGACAATGACCTGAGCCAATGGTTCCTTTCTCTCTCTCTCTCTCTCTCTCTCTCTCTCTCTCTCTCTTGCATGAGAATAGAATCTATTCTCTAGAGTCTGCCTCACTCTTAAAGTCAACATCCATGTGTGTGTGAAAAGTCCTAAACAATGACCCTTCGCCACCTCCTCATTACACACACCTAGACACTTTTCAAAGGTAAAGTACAGGTTAATTCGTTTTATTTGAAGTTTTAAATGAAGCCCAAATTTTAAGTTGAAGGTATGTTATGAGCAGTTATGTGTCACATCACAGTATCTATTGTTTTCTTTTTTGCAAAAAGATCGCCCCTTTTCCCTTGAGGTGGGCATGACTATATGTGTCACTCAACAGAGCCTATCAGCACAATAGTTTAACATCCGTTCACAGAATATTCAAAAGATACAGAAATTATGGTAATCCACCTACAAAGTGACACAACATTACTCCAAAAAAAGTGTAGACTATGGAAACTGAACTTAAGGATGAATAGACAAATCAATGTTCAATTCTTGTTTAAAACCAGTTTGTCTCACATGTTCCAAAACTGTGGTGCTTCCAAAACATGCAGTGATGTGAAGCACTACTATAAAACAAGGGATATTAGGTGAGGGCATGTAAAATACTAAGACCTGAACTGAGACCCCAGTGTTATACGCTCCAATCAAAATGTTAAGTAAATAGCGATGTTATGAAGAGTTATGTGCCGGATTTGATAATCCACTTTAAAATAAACTATTAATAAGCTACTTGCTCAATTTAAACAAAACCTGCACCAATAGATATGAATTAGGAAAGCTAAACTGAATACCTTTACTGGTATTAATTCATATTTTCACCTATAAAAGTAACAGCGTTAAAGTGATATACTGTATGTGGATTTTTATGTACTGTAGTTGTCTTTATCTGATTTACATTTCTTTTTTTATTATCTGTGATTTACTCCCTGATTACCAAACAGGGAGTGTATTTGGCTGATGACAAAAGAAGTACAACTTAGTGTAAACATGGCATAATATACTCAACCTTACAAAATGTTTGTTCTTTGAATTATTAAGTTATGAAAAGAGTTCTGCCATACAGAGAGACATGCAGACATGTTCGTGGGCTTCAACCAGAAATAATATTTCCACTGATTACATTAAAGGTGATCAGCTTATTCTTATCTTTAACCTTTTAACTATTTCTACAAACTCTTTTCCCATCCACATTTTGGGTAATGACCCTTGTATTTGATAAAAACCTGGATTTTTATCTGTGTCTCTCTCTTTCATTTCACTTCAAGTTATATCATGATAACACCAATGTTACAAATGAACAAGTAAAAAGGGACAATTTCAGGTGATGGAGTCAGGGCTTATCAGATAAAAAGGAACTGACAGTGGAGCCAAGGGGAAAAATGGGGGAAATAAATGAAGAGAGATGGATAAGACGTAAACTGCAGAACAGGAATGTAAGGTCTCCTTGACTCAGTGTACTCAATGCCATGCATGAACGAAAGAAAGAAATCAGAATTTAGTTGGGCAGATAAATCACAAAAGCCAAAAATAGTATTCCTGACTGTGAGACAATTGAAGAAACGTGTCCAGTACCAGCTGTGTCCTTATTTCACAGACAGCAGGGGTTTCTATAATATTATACACCATTTTTGTGTTTGTTTTTCTTGAACAAGTCTATTTCTGTCCTAAAATAGCCTGCATTTGAGCTTTCTCAGTTTTCCCAAGGAGTGGACAGTCATCAAGCAAAATACACTTGACACTCTTGCTTTCTGCCCTCAGGTTTTTCTCCAAATGAGCAAAACTAGTGACATGGTGATGGGAATCACTGAGTGGTATTTCTGATGAAGACTCATTTTACATTTAAATGTATGATATTACATTTTTAGGTCACACAACAGGTTGGAATTCAACTGAATCTACCGGAATTAAAGCAACACTCCACCAACAGTTCAAAATGTCATCTACAGTAGTGGCCAAAAATATGAAGACAACATCTGCCACCTCTTAAATTTGTCCCCGAGTACAAAAACAGGCGATGCCACTAATTAGTTTGAGTCTATCTGGCTGAAGAGTTATGCTAATTAGAATCAGCTGGTTTAGTTAACGGATGGATTTGTTCAGGATTCAGACACAGTCTCAGTGTTTAAGTCTATGCTTAAAACCTGTTTATTTAGGCATTAAATTTTTGAAAATAGATTTGTCTTAGAAACAGCCCCTGCTTGCACTCAGCAGGAAATATACATTTGACTCTTATTGTGACCATATCTAACTGTAATCTCTTCTCTTCTCTCCCCCTGCCTCTCTCTGTTAAAGTTCTCCTGAGCTAACAGTGATGCAGACCCCCTCTGCTCCCAGGATCTGTCTGACCCAACCTTGGTCCCCTGATTCTGGTTGGAGATCTCTTTGCATGAAGTTTCACTTGACCATGAAGATGGTCTTGGTTGATGCAGACAGCTGTTCTCTGATGTCTTGTGACTGCAGTCACTCAATAGTTCAGGACTGAAATTCCCACAAACAATTTTGTTCCTTGGCCTCCAATAATGAAAGGGGACTCCATGTAACTTACACACATGTCCTGTGATCAGTCACTGCTATCTGATCTCACCGAAATGAGGATTGATTCCTTTTTGATTGGTTCCTCTCAAGGTCTCTTCCTATTGCCATATCAGGGAGTTTTTCCTTGCCCCACTCAGCTTGCTCATCAGGGATAATCTGATAATTTTTGTTTATACATATTTTCTCACACTTTTCATACTCATTTGCCTAATTTTCTTTTAATTTGATAAAGCTGCTTTGTGACAATGACCATTGTTAAAAGAGCTATATAAATAAAATGTAATACAATTGAATTGAATTGAATTCAATTCACTTCAATTTTATTTGTACAGCGCTTTTAACAATTGTCATCGTCGCAAGGCAGCTTCACACAAAAAAATTATTTAAGTTTGTATGAAATGTGAATGTGTATGAATAAAAAATGGTCAGATAACAAATAACAATGGGAGAAATATGTGACAAGACTTTTAAAAGTCTACAAATTTCTGTACAAGAGCTTCAGGAAGCAATCAAGCACTTGTGGATTGAGGAGTACTAAAGACGTCTTTTTGACTCCAGCATGCCACCTCAGTCCCGGGGAATAAGATCTGGTTTGCCGGATTACTGAGCCATCACTTTGTCTCCCCCTAGTGTGTCTACGTGTGTAATGTTTCACTTTAGCACCAAATTAAGTTCACCTGTGTCTCCCCCATGTGTCCCCCTATTGTCATGTGTCACGTCTTTTCCACGACCTGTTTGTTTATTTATTTATTTATTTATTTTTACCTTTTTTCCCACGCTGTCACTTTTCTCACGTGCTCATGTGTTTTTTCCCAGCCTGTCATGTATTCTTTCCCACGTCTCCGTTTCCGCCCTGCCGACGCACCTGTTTCTCATCTCCTCCTCTGATTACTCCAGTGATTTAAGCACGCGCTGCACGCTGCTTAAATCACTGGATTATCCTATGTTTATACCTTGATTCTCTCGCGTTTACTTTCAGGATCTTCACGTTTACGACCTCGCTTTGTTTTTCCTCGCGTCTGATCTTCGCCTCTCAATTTTGGTTTGTTTGCTTGGCAATCTGATCTTCCGGTTTCGACCCACGCTTCTCCCTTTGATTTACGGCTTTTGTCTTGCGTTTTGGTTTCGTTTTCCTTGCTCCTGTGACTTCCCGGTTTTTGATCTCGCGCCTTCCCTTTGACTACGGCTCTCGCTTCATGTTTTGGTTTTGACGTTTCTCGGACTGATTACATAGTGTTCGACACTTGCTACGCTTCCCGACCACGCCCCCCGGATCACGTTACAATCATTATCCGCGCCTGGATTCACCCCGTGCTGCTGAGTGCGTGACAGAATAATCCAGCCAGATATGAATCCAGCGGATACTGACCGTATGAGAGCGGCATTGGAGAGTCAAGGTGCTTTGCTTGGAGCTCATCAGCAGGAGTTACTCAGCACCAAGCAGTCTCTTGCTGACGTCACGTCCAAGCTTCACATGCTCCAACTCACTCAACCACAAGCTTCAATGCAACAAGAGCCACGCCTCCCCACCCCTCCCACCTACGAAGGAGAACCGGGACTCCAAGAAGGCTCCCAGACCAATGCCACCTGCTTCCTATCTTCCTCATCCATGAGCAGCAGACCCACCTAGTGCATGCACTRGTCGACTCCGGCTCAGATCGCAATCTGCTGAATGCAGCCGCTGCCAAGGCTCTGGGTATCCCCGCGCTGCCCTTGGAGAACCACCTMAAGGTTCAGGCCCTCGACGGGAGTCCGCTCCCACCTATCACTCACAGAACCTCTCTCATAGGCCTAAAGGTCTCGGGCAACCACTCGGAACGGACATCACTGTTTATCATGGAAGGATCACATGCCACGGTCGTCCTAGGCCTTCCTTGGTTAACDCAACACAACCCACACATTGATTGGGCCAGGAACTCAATCATAGCCTGGAGTCCCGCTTGTTCCTCATCATGTTTACGAGCTGCCACCAAGCCATGCCTCCATCCTGCCCCCGCGGYAGACCCACYGGACCTCACCCRTGTCCCTCCAGAATACCACGATCTCAMGGCAGTTTTCAGCAAATCGCGTGCGGTATCCCTTCCCCCCCACCGCCCATACGACTGCGCCATTGACCTGCTACCAGGCACCACTCCCCCCAAGGGCCGTCTATACTCCCTGTCATCCAAAGAACGCCAAACCATGGACCAGTACATCGCAGAATCCCTTGCTGCAGTTATTATCCGCCCTTCCTCTTCTCCGGCAGGGGCTGGGTTCTTCTTCGTGGCCAAAAAAGATGGTTCCCTTCRTCCATGCATTGATTATAGGGGCCTTAATGACATCACAGTAAAGAACCGGTACCCTCTCCCTCTAATGTCAACCGCCTTCGAACTTCTTCAGGGGGCCAGGTACTTCACCAAGCTCGACCTGCGCAATGCATATCATCTCATCTGAATTCGGGAGGGGGACGAATGGAAGACAGCTTTCAATACCCCAACGGGACATTACGAATACCTGGTGGTTCCATTTGGACTTACTAATGCCCTCGGAGTTTTTCAATCCCTAATCAATGATGTTCTCAGGGACTTCCTCAATATCTCGGTATTCGTATATCTCGACGACATCCTGATTTTCTCTCAGGACCCAGAGGAACACCAACACCATGTTCGGCAGGTGCTGCAGAGGCTGCTGGAGAACAACCTGTTTGTCAAAGCTGAGAAATGCGAGTTCCACACCACATCTACCACATTCCTCGGGTTCATCATCAGCCCCAGAGGCATCGAGATGGAACCYGCCAAGCTCCAAGCCGTCACTAGGTGGCCGACTCCTACCTCACGACAAGAGCTACAAAGATTCTTAGGCTTCGCCAACTTCTATCATCGGTTTATCCGAGGCTACAGCTCAATCGCTGCTCCTCTAACAGCCCTCACCTCTACCAAGACACACTTCTGTTGGAATCTAAAATCTGAGGAGTCCTTCAGCGAACTTAAGAAGCGGTTCACCTCTGCTCCTATCCTCACCATCCCTGACACGTCACGCCAGTTCATCGTGGAAGTTGATGCCTCCAGTACGGGTGTCGGAGGCGTTCTCTYACAAAGATCCGATCTGGATAATAAACTGCACCCTTGCTCATTTTTCTCCCACCGTCTATGTAAGAGAAAAATGATATATAAGTATATACTACATTATACTGTGCTCTACTGTATTGAATCATTTCAAACCAGATTTAGTCGTGCACTTCAATCTCCTTCTGAATTATTATTTGTTTAAAGATGTCTTGAATTACGACACTGTCTCTTGTTCCATTTAATCTTATTTTAATCACTTATTACTCATCATAAGGGAAAATTGCTGACATCCATGATCTCTTGGTTATTCGTGATATTTTTTGTTGGACGGGGCACTCTGTCTCTGTCCTCATGTGATAAGGATATTTGCTGTGTGCGAGGACGAGAATGGCGTCAAGAAGTTAAGAACATGCGTACTCTGTTCCTGTTTCTCCGGCTTTCTTTAGTTTTTCTTCAGCCTTCTCAGCATTTTATTTTTATAAACTGCATAGCAAACTCTCATAATATTTACTCATTTCTGTCCTTGATAAGTCTCCTATCTTGTGCTTTGCCCGCACAGGAGGGTGTGTAACTACTATATATGTGTGTGTTTATCGAATAAAATTTAGACTGGTAAAAGAGCAATCATCTGTGTGCTGGCTGTTCTTTGACCCATTCTCCTGAGCTCAGAGGTGGGGTGCAAACGGACTGGCTTGCAGAGAGAAACAAATAAAGAAAAACCCCAACAGTCTAACTCCTGCTGAAAGTAATTATGGCATCGGAGACCGAGAACTCCTAGCCATCAAGCTAGCTCTGGAGGAATGGAGACACTGGCTAGAAGGAACGGAGGTCCCCTTCCTAGTGTGGACTGACGACATCTACGGAGCGCCAAGAGGCTCAACTCTCGCCAGGCCAGGTGGTCYCTCTTCTTCGCAAGGTTCAATTTTACCCTCTCCTACCGACCAGGATCTAAAAACACCAAGCCAGATGCTCTGTCAAGACAATTTATGACTACACAAGACCCTGCCGCAWGTGAAACTATTTTGCCGCCCTCCTGTTTGCTCGCCRTGGCCGAGCTTGACATTGAAACTAGAGTCAAGCAAGCTCTTTCTCATGAACCAGGYCCAAGCAACGTGCCTTCTAACCGCCTCTTTGTTCCCCTCGCTCTGCGTTCTCAGGTCCTGGAGTGGKCCCACAGCTCAAAACTCTCCTGCCACCCTGGCTCTGCCAGAACCCTGGCGCTAGCCCAGCAGCGGTTTTGGTGGTCCACCSTCAAGGAAGATGTCTCTAGCTTTGTTTCAGCATGTGACGTTTGCATGAGGTCCAAACATGTCAACACAGCACCTGCCGGCCTCCTTAGACCTCTGCCCATCCCTCACYRCMCCTGGTCCAACATTGCCCTGGACTTCATCACTGGGCTACCATCCTCCGCCGGTCACACGTGCATCATGACCGTGGTGGACCGGTTCWCGAAAGCTGCCCATTTCATTCCCCTACCAAGACTCCCATCTGCCAAGGAAACTGCCGGGCTCATGATTAACCATGTGTTCAAGCTCCATGGTTTACCTACGGACATTGTCTCAGACCGGGGCCCACAGTTCACCTCTCAGTTTTGGAAGGCCTTCTGTAAGCTGATCGGGRCCACTCCCAGCCTGTCCTCTGGTTTCCACCCTCAATCTAATGGCCAGACTGAGAGGAAGAATCAGTCCCTCGAGATTGCCCTGAGGTGTATGGCCGCTAAAGATGTTACCTCCTGGAGCGAGTKCCTACCTTGGGTTGARYATGCCCACAACTCCCAGACCTCATCATCTACCGGTCTGTCGCCTTTCCAGTGCTGCATRGGATACCAACCACCCTTGTTCCCAGCTCAGGAGCAGGAGGTCAGCGTGCCGTCCGCCCAAGCTTTTGTCCGCCGGTGTAAGAGAACCTGGGCCCAAGCCAGGAAGACCCTGTTACGACTCAGCAAGTCCTACAAAGAACAAGCAGACCGCAAACGCTCCCAGGCCCCGAAATATAGAATAGGACAAAGGGTTATGCTCTCCACCARGGACCTTCCKCTCAARACCATCTCCCGTAAACTTTCCCCCCGCTATGTAGGTCCTTTCATGATCACCAAGGTTATCAACCCCTGTGCTGTCAAGCTCTTGATCCCCTCAACCATGCGGCGAATAAATCCGACCTTCCACGTGTCCCAACTACGCCGTCTCGCTTCAAGCCTAACGCCGTTTCAGTGTATGCTTGGGTACCAGCCACCGCTCTGTCCTTGGGACGCCACTCTCACGTTTTCCGCTCTCTTGGATCAGTGGTTTAAGAGAGCGGAAAAAGTATGGGAGGATGCGCACACGAAGATCTCGCAGGCAGTTCGTTGCTTTAAAAAATTTGTCACTAGACGACGAAGGGAAAGTCCTTCACTCCAGGTAGGCGATCGGGTATGGCTCTCGACAGAGGACCTTCACCTTAACCTACCCTGTCGTAAGCTCATCCCCAAATACATAGGTCCCTTCCCCATCCTCGCCCAAATAAATCCAGTCTTTTTTAAGTTACAATAATACCCAATAATATGTGTATTAACCCTGTCTTTCATGTCTCCCTTCTCAGGCCGGTGATCCGGGGGCTGCTGGGTGAAGGCGTAGCAGAGCTTTCGCTTCCTGAGTCTGTGGAAATAGATGACGCCCCCGCGTTTAGAGTCAAAGAACTACTAGACTCCTGGAGAAGAGGGGGTTCCCTCCAATATCTGGTGGATTGGGAAGGGTGCGGTCTGGAGGAACGGAGTTAGGTCCCAGCCCGAGACTTCTTGAGCCAGGAGCTCATTGCCGAATTCCACCRAGCATGACCGGATCGCCCGGCACCACGACTCCCGGGCTGCCCCGCCCGCCAGCAATCCCATCAGTTCGACGGGTTCCTAATCCCAACGGTACTGCAGAGAGAGCGCCCACACCTCCCTCGGAAAGGAACTGTCACACGTGTGCCACCTCAGTTCCAGGGAATAAGATCTGGTTCGCCGGATTACTGAACCATCGCTTTGTCTCCCCCTAGTGTGTCTACGTGTGTACATGTTTCACTTTAGCACCAAATTATGTTCCCCCGATTGTACCCCTATTTAGACCAGCCGAACCCGTAACCCTTTGGTCGTTTACTGTTGTGCACCTTCATGTTCATTCTGAGTCGCCAATTTGTTTTGATTATTTTCTTCCCCAGGACTGAGCAATGTCTGCAGAGCCCGGCTGTTTCATCGCTTAAGTATTTTCTTATAGTTTTGTTTATTTGGACACTTGTTTTCTTGTATGAAAAAGAAAAAAAAAACTCTGCATCTGAGGCACACAATAAACTGGCGACCTGGTGGTGGCGGAGCGTGGTTTAAATARRCATRACAGGTGATCACTGATGGCGTACAGGTGTGTGGAGAGCGGAGAGTGAGGCCGTAGGGTGTAAGAAGTGGTTGAGAGTGTGGAATGGGAGTTCTCAGGTGATCATGACGGCGCTGTGGCTTGACGTGTCGTGACAATTATTATGTTTTCATTATTTTAAATGTTTGAGAATGTCATTAACACATTTAACATTTTATTTGTCCCAATACTTTTGGACACCACTATACATGACTATTTATGCATTTATCAAAGTATGTTCAATGTATGTGTTGTGCCTTTGGGTTATGGGATTCCTGTAGCTAACAAGTAATAGCAGCTTGCAAAGTTAAAAGGGCAAAAACACTTATATATTGGTATTTTATGTTATGTTTGTTTCTGGGATTTAATTATTTTATTATTATTTAATTAATACAAACAAATAATATATAATAAATAACAAGTTGTTGTTATTTATTATATATTATTTGTTTATAATAACATAATGCAGTCATAACTGTGTTTCCTAGACTTATCATGAAAATAATAAAATAAAGATTGCAATGAACACAGAATCTGTCTGCCTGTCTTGACACTTGGAACAAATTGCCTGGGGGAGAAAACAGAGGGATTGAGGAGGACAGCAATATATAGCAGTAAAGATGGGTCTTGTTTTTATTTATTTAATTTTTAACTCCCTTTTCTCTTCAGTGTATATATACTGAAAACATTCAGTAAGCTATACATTTTGAATACTGGAAAAAAAAGAAATCACAATGTGATATATATATATATATATTTTTTTTTTTTCAGTGTTTAAAGTGTTTAGATTGAAGAAAAGCAATAACATCTTCATTTTACTTTATGTAGATCACATTGTTTGATTTGAAAAAGTTTGTTCATATTTTGCTTTCAAAACGGCATCAATTTTTCATTGCATGTATTTCCCAAGATGTTGGAAATATTTCTTTAACATTCTGGTCCATGTTGACATTATTGCATCATGCAGGTCCTGCTTATGTTTCTGGTAAACCTTCATGCTGCATTTCTAATACATCCAAAAGGTGTCCTATTGAATGTAGATCTAGAGACTGTTGAGGCCACTAAAAAGCTCATTGTCATATTCAGGGAAACAGGTTTGTGCTTTGTGACAGGGTGCATCATTATGCTGGAACTCGCCATTAGAAGATGGGCAAAATTGTGGTTATGCACATGTAGGGATGCAAATGATCAGCAGCAATACTTACAATAATTACAACATACTACAGTATGTTGCATTCAAGCAATGAGTAATTTGTATTAATGTGTCCAAAGTGTGCCAAAAACACATTTCCAACCCCATTACATCACTTCCAACAGCCTTGACTGTTGACACATTTATTTGTTGCCGTGAAGTGTGCATCAGCAGAAATTAGGAATCTGATTTTACAGTCTTTACCTGTCCAGGTTTGGTGAGGCTGTGTGCACTGCAGCCTCAGCTTTCTGTTTTTTGGCTGAGAGAAATAGAGCCTGACATGCTCTTTTTCTGTTGTAGCCTTACTGCCTCAAGGTCGATGTGTTGTGCATACTGAGTTGATTTTCTGTTCTATAGAATAGGTATAGAATCTGACAACTGCATTTATCTGCATAAATGTGTAGGTGCACACTTGTTCCTGAAAAACTGTTTTGACAGTGTTTACACTAAACCTATAGTTTCTTTGTTATATATACTAGTCAAGCCTTAAATCTAATGTGTTGTTATTCTGGTTTATGATCTATTTTTTTTTTTTTTCATTTGTTTCTCAACCCTTGCCCGATTTAAGTTTGTTTTGCATTGCATGATTCCAGCTTCCTTTTATGAATATGTAAGAGGTGATCACAACAAGAAGTCTGTAATGGACTGTGTGATAATGTGTTCTTTATGTTAAATTAGATGTTGAAGATAGTTACTATGCACTGCCATACTGAGTGTGCATCCATGCAGTACAGGTCTATAGCTCTTCAATGGAAAGGTACAAAAAAAATTTAGAATAATAATAAAATTTAACAAAGCACTCTTTTCTAAACCCAAAACTGCACATCATTTTATTTAACTCACCAAAAATGATGGTTCATTAAATCTAGCAGAAATAGTGTATGTAATGTTTGAATTTTGTTCCTTGTTATACACAGTTCAATGATAAATATATCTTGTAAACTCAAACGTCTTGCACATGCCTTCAAACAAAAACAAACAAATAAAAAGCTATCTCTATAACGAAGGTTAAAATACTGAATGTAATCATTTTATGTCCAGTTTACAGAATAATAAGAATCCAGTCGCCTCCTTAGAACTATTTCAAATTTTGTAGTATTACAACTGGAAATTGAATAATTGAGATTATACACCAATCAGCCACAACATTAACACCACTGACAGTGGTGACACACYKAAAAAGAAAAAAAAAAGCTTTAATAAAGTTTTTCATTTATCTAAAGTATGTTTCTACATAGATGTGATGGAAACTTTTCACTAAATGTTTATAAATGTGTTTTTGTGTGTTCAAATTATTATTTGTACCAAGAATAACTACTTAGCAAGCTCACTCACTCACTCATTGCCTATACTGCTTTATTCTGTATTCAAGGTCACTGCGGACCTGAAGCCTATCCCAGGAGACTTAGGGCACAAGGGTGTACCCTGGGCATGGTGTCAATCCAACACGGGGCACACACACACACACACACACACACACACACACACACACACACACACACACTCATTTACATACTATAGACTCTTTGGGAACACCAATTAGCCTAATCTGCATGTCTTTGGACCCTGGGAGGAAACCCACCAAACACAGGAAGACCAAGCAAACTCCATACACACAGAGGCAGGAAAAGAAACTGGCTGGGAATTGAACCTGGAACCCAACGCAACAATACTAACCACAAAGCCTCCTACTTAGCTAACTAATTGAGTTATTTTGAGAAACACCTATATATGTAAGTTGCTAAGATTGCTATGGTGAATGGCATGAATTAAGTATATTTAAGCTCTATTGGTTTATGATGTAAAAATCTATGGCCAAAAGTGTAAACAAAGATTTTTATTTATTTATTTATTTATTTTTGCAGTGTGTGTGTGTGGTATTTGCAGTGTAGTTGTATTCTTAAGGCCTTCTGGACTTACTAATGTGTATGACCAATGTGGTCATGGCCTCCATTTATAATGTTAATATTGCTATAATGTTAATATTTCTGTTCAAATAAAAATAAAAATAAAAAACGGACAGTCACACAATTTTAAGCCCAGTTTTTATAGTTTGATTAAACAACTCTTTGTGAATGTCTATGTAAGCTTGAGGGTGATGAGTATATTACATGGCAAGATCAATGTACCATATGTAATATTTGTCAGTCATTAATTGGCAGAGGTGACACGGTATATAGTATATAGTATATAGTATATAGCTCCAGCTTGTGCCTCTTATTACATGCATGTGCAATGCTATTTGGCTACATCTATGTGTTAAACATAAGCCATCCAGGTAATCTTAAACAAGATTTTGAGGCCCTGCTGAAGATTGTGAAAATTGAACAAAAGAAACGTAGAGTACGTAGAGTGTGCTGAGTGTCAAGCTAGAAACTTTGAATGAGTTTAAGACGGATTTGGATTCAGCATGTTTTGTTCTGTTTGTTTTCATGCCTGATTTCAAATAAATCATTGTGAGATAGTCAGAGGGGCCATTGTTGCATTTGATTTAAGAACAAACTAATTGAGCTAATTCAACACAGGCCTATTGTGTAGTTTGAATAAAGATTATATTTCTCTCACTTATATGGGACCAGCCACTGTTTGCTCATGCAGGGTGCCACCAGCAACATCATTTTTTATTTGGTAATTTGTTTATCTCTTAGGCTTGTATTTGTAGTATTCTACATTGACATTAAAATCCCACATTCTGGTCACTAATGTTCGTCAAAGAATTGTCCATTTTTAACATGGTTGGCAATTAAGTTTAACTTCTTAGCAGATCATACACATCTTTGTGTGGCATGCACTGTACTGATGTACACTTTTACCTGATACAGTTTTTCTTTTCATATATTAAAAATTGTAAAAAGTATTTGGTGGAGAACATCTGTCTGTCATCTGACTGTCTGTTCAATGTGATTTCTTTCATACAAACGTTTAATTATAATGGAAACCAAAACAAATGTATTATAAAAAAGTTATTTTAAAAATACYAATTGCATTTTGCTGCTGGACAATCAAGTCAGATCTAAGGAGGYCTCACCCCACAAYCCATAGYGCMCCATGGGCCAGGGACCACAGCGCACTCCCAGAGGTCATGTGAAGTCATGACCCCATAGGTCACAGATGMCCCGGTGGTGCAAGGTGAACCTAGTGTACACAATACCAGGCTGATTGATGTCACAAACATGATTCACAGTAACAATATTCTTCTGACTGTAATGAGCGATGATACGTTCCCATAGTGCTTTTTGATAATCCTAAAAAGATCAAATTTAATCTAAGGCATTTAAATTCAACATGCACTTTGGCGAACCCGAAATCAAACACGGATTGCACATTTTTAGACATTTTTTTTAAAGTTATATTGTCTTGATATTTGTATAGGCATGTATGGCAGAAGGGGCAAGTTCGAGTGACGCATGCAGACAGATAGATACTACAGTAGCATGGTGAACCAGCAGGTACCACATAATGATTTTGACCTTTCAGCAAAAGAAGGAAAGTTAAGCCATAACTGCCTATAGTYCCTCAGTGCACAAAACTGCTATACTATGTATCCTAACAAACTCTGTGTCTTTTAAGAGCAAGGCACAATGTTACAGGGTATATGTAGTAAGGTCATGTGACACTTTAAGTGCACACAGGTTGACAATATGACTTGCAGCAGAAATAATTTCAGAATATTACAGTAAAGGTGATTGAACACATTTTTTTATTTGTCAATACTTTTGCAAACTCTATTGATTTTTTTTCCTCCTACTTTAATATTCTGAGCTAATTTGTGTTGATGTGTATGACATACCACGACCATTGCAATCAATACTAATGAATCAGTACAACATCATAACTGTAATTGTGACTAATAAAGTATCGGGTTTTAGGGGGAAAAAAAAGGTCATTAGGGGAAATATATACTTTACCTACATTATGTCACTTAGRGACTTTATTATTTGCCATTATTTTTGTTCAACCTTGGCCTATTTGAGACAAAGCTAATTATAAAACCTCAGCTGGAGGAAAATGAGCCTCCTGTAGTGTGCACTTCTTAACAATGCTCTATGCCATTGCCTTGCTTTTGTCTCTGGGGGTTACTGTAGTGTTTATTTTAAATAATCCATAATGTATTTTATTTAACAACAAACAAAGGGAGGAGCACTGTATTTTAAAAAGTAACGTGAAATGTTGAGTCATGTAAAAAGTTGAACCATGTTTAAGTGGTTCAACTGAATTGGTTTGCTAAGTCAAATTTACTGAAATTTACTTAMATTTAATAGGTTTAGTTAAGTAWRTGCTTAACCAATTAAATTACAKCACAATGGCAAAGTGGTTAGCACTGTGGTGTCGCACCCCCCAGTGCTGGGGGTTTGATTCCCGCTTTGGGTCCGTGTGCATGAAATTTCCATTTTCTCCTGTGCTTGGTGGGTTTCCTTCCACAGATTAGGTTCATTGGCATTCACAAATTGCTCAT
>QMIH01001560.1:12247-22393 GCA_003987875.1 Clarias batrachus | reverse complement strand
TCATCATCATCATCATCATCATCATCACCATCATCATTTTTGACATGTCAAATTACAGTGTGAGATGAATCTTACCAGATAAGTGACCTTGTGCATCCCCCCCTTCAAAAAAAAAAAAAAAAAACAATAAAAAAATCCTGATTTATTGTAGGTTTTGTTATTCCTCACGGAAGGAAGGGAGCTGTCCGTTCTCCCTTGGTTCTGAAATCCCAATGCATCGCCACAGAGAGAACAAATAAAGACATAGAAGGGGGGAAAAAAGAATAATGAAGACAATAAAAGAGATAAAATGATGAATTAATCCGCAATTCTCACATCCTCACATTCCATCCTGCTGCTTCTTCTCGGCGCTCCGCCGCTTTTTCAGCATTTCTAAAGCAACGCTTGGTGCTGCGTCTAACCCCCTCTGCCGAGCTGCAGTGGAAACAATCCATCTGTGTGACGGGGATTTTTTTTTTTTCCTTCTTCTTCTTCTTCTTCTTCTTCTTCTAATCGATCCACAAAATCCGATGTTAAAAATGAAAGGCAAAAAAGTGAAACGATCATGAAAAAATACCAGCCTTTCGGGCTATGTCCGCGTTCGGACGGTCTTCAGATCGTCGTCTGTGAACCGCATCGCGCATCGCGCATTTCTCAGAACTGTTTTGTACTCCACAAAGCCCGAGAAAACATCGCTTGCATCCTCAAACTGATCATTTCTTGCTTCTTGGCTTGAAGATTTTTTATTTATTTATTTTTTTTATTTTTTTTTAAGAAGAGAGATTATTTCCTCATTCGGAGAAGAGCGAAGAAAGGCGAGCATGCACTGCGCCTGCTCGGGGATACAGGTGTGTGTGTGTGTGTGTGTGTGTGTGTGTGTGTAGAGAGAGAGAGAGAGAGAGAGAGCTGGGGAGCCGCAGTTGAATGCGGTAAAATAATCAACTACACAACGCGCGCGACATCACATCCCTTTTTTTTTGTTGTTGTTATTTTGCAGACACTCATGTCGTGCTAAATGGATATAAATGGACAGAAACGGACACATGCTGCATCACGCATTACGAAAACTGTACGAAGTGTGTGTGTGTGTGTGTGTGTGTGTTTAAGGAAAGAAAAAGTGTATCCTCTATGCGTGCAGTCACGCATCTAAACTCTCGGCATTTTCGTCCTCCTGTCCTCTTAAAAGCACTTGGAAATTATTCCTGATCATCATGTCGTATCTGTATTAGTAGTAGTCTATAATTTGTCATTTCTGTTTTTTTTTTTTGTTGTTTTTTTTTCACTCTCGCATTTCATCTCGACGACTGCTGCGTTTCCTTTCTCTCCTCCTTTCCTCGTTTTCCTCTCTGATGTCGAAGTCTGAATATGAGCTCTGATTTGGATTCGAATGCCACAAACTCATTAGCTGTGCATCATCAATATGCGCGACTGATGGGTGACATCCTGTTTCACTCGTTCACCGCAGTGCCGTTTAAACTTCATCAATCACTTTAATTAGGGGAAGAAGGGAGGAAAAGGCGGGAATAGGGAATTTTTTTTTTTGGGGGGGGTATTGGGGGGGGGTGTAGCAGCAGCAACTGGTTTCTTTAATAAAAGATGAATGTTTATTTGATTAAAAGAGAATTCTGTTCAAGCTGAGTATTTCATAATCATAAAGCAGCTTCAGCCTGAGTGACCTAAATTACACTGAAGGCATGAGTAGATGAATGAATGAATGAATGAATACATGTGCAATTGAATACATCCATAAATGAATATTAAAATGAATATGAATTGAATAAATACTGGGCATAAATGAGAATAAATTGGATGAGGAAGTGGTAAACATACAAATTCATAATTCTATAGACCTTTCACTGACATCTGACTAACATGGCATCATTGATAAGTACTGTTAACTGACATTATAATAATATGCATTTTTATTTATTTATATATTTTCAAGGTGTCTTTTGGAAGGTGATATGATGGCTTAGTGGTTAGCACTGTCGCCTTGCACCTCCAGGGTCCCGGTTCGATTCTCACCTCGAGTCTGTGTGCAGGTGCCGAGTCCCTGTGCTTTGTGGGTTTCCTCTGGGTACTCCTGTTTCCTCTCACAGTCCAAAGACATGCAGATTAGGCTAATTAGCCTTCCCAAATTGCCTGTGGTGTTTGTGTGTGCCCTGTGCTGAATTGGCAGCCTGTCCTATGTCTTCTGAGATACACTCCAGGCCCCCTGCGACCCTCTATACAGGGTAAAGCAGTATAGACGTGAGTGAATATGCTTTGGAGCCAAGAAAGATTACCTGATGATTATCTGATCACCTACCAGATTACCTAATGCGTTTTCAATCAGATAAAACATAGCAATTAATAGCTTATGGTCTGTTCTTTATTTTCATAGTACTGTATGTTGCTTTGGACTTTGCAACTCATTCAAAAGGGGAAAAAAAAATATGAACATGGATAAAAAAAGGTAGCTGTTTAATTTGTTATCATGGCGTGATTATTTCAGACAGTGCTCAAATATGTGATTTCTTCTGGATTTGGTGGCGTTTGCTAGTGGTAGAGTTAGCTCATTCAGTGCTTCTACTGCGGATGAGACAATCTTAGGGATATGCTGTTTATTACACATCATAAAATGGTGCATATGTAATGTTAACTGATACTACCTTTGTACTACAWGCTTTCTAATTAACAGTTAACTAAGTGTTCCAGTGTTGTTTTGCAATTAAAGTAAATTGGAATGCTAGTGTGCTATATGGGGCATAGAATCCCTTGTTTCACATAACAAGTTGTGCCCTTTGTTAGTAGTTAATCAGAATTTGAAAGATTCAGCCATGTCTTAGAAGCTAGTTAGTGCTGTATGTCGTGTAACCTAACCCAGACGGTTTCAGAGGCAATTYGGAATGGCTTAGAAGCAGTTACCAAGGAGACAAAGTGGTGTTTAAGATGACATTAAAATCTTGCTGAAAGTGCTTCTGTGACTGGTTTTATATGTGGGTTTTGCACTGGCATCCAGTATGTAATGGCTCTTCTGCTGTCCAGAAGTGGGTGGGACAGACAGGTGCCTTGACTTGAGATGCAAAAATGTAAATAAAAAAAAAATCTATAAAAAGTGACAAAATAAAAGTTAAGTAAGTAAAGTACAGAGAATAAAAGATTGGAATAAAAAGTGAATAAAACACATTACAAAGGATGTGGCAGTAAATATTTGATTAATAAATATCCAGGGCATCAATATGACAAAGAATTTGTAAATATATAGGTCAGTATGTAAGGAAACATGTGAATTGTGTGAAGTGTGGTTGCTTGTTTGCGTGTTTGTTTTTCTGCACTGACAGACCAGTTTTTCTCTTTTGGTAAGGAGTCCTCAAGGCTTTCAAGATGTGCTATATATTTTAGTTCTAATAGCAATTGCCACCTGCTAATACAGACTGCACCAGCTATGTCGCTGCAGTTGAAAGGAGTTTAAAGCACTGTTTATACATCTGTAAATGGAGTAGGCTTTAAATACTTCTTAAACARGTTTCAGGTTTCAGGAGTACACACCTGCTAGGCCTCTCCAGGCACTGGAGAAATATCTTTTAGTAATACCTAGTGTCAAAACAAAATATGGTTGTCCACACAAGCATCCTTAGTGTAATTCAACTATGTGAACAGATTGTATTAAAAATGTTATTGAGGTCAGGTTTAGCCACCAAAGGGCAACATTTCAAAGATTCATGTTGAACTAGTAAATACTGAATAAAATCGTGAATTACCTGTCTCAGCAACATCAGTACGTTATGCATGTTCTGCCTTGGAGAAGAACAAACTGAGATGCCATGTTTTGTCCAGGTTAGAAATATTTTTTACAAAATTTTAGTGATTTAAATTTTAATTATTTTTTCGTGATTTTTAGATAAAGGACTGTTAACCTCCTGAATTCCTCTTTCACCTTAAATGCAACATGTAATCATCGTTGCCAAAGTTATATCAGTTGGTCAGGTCTGTTTGAACATGGATTCATTGTTCCTGTTTATTCCTCAACTGAAATTGATGGCAGAGTTAGCTAAGTGGTTAAGACGTTGGACTAGGGATTAGAAGGTTCCAGGGTTAGACCCCAGCACCACCACGTTGCTACTGTTGGGACCTTGGGCCTTAAGGTCCTTAACCCTGACCTGCTCACATGTATAATGAGAGAAAAAATGTAAATGATAAATAATGATAAGGGAATCTGCCAAATGCTCACTCACTCACTCACTCACTCACTCACTCACACACTCACTCACTCATCATCTATAATGCTTAATCCTGTTTTCAGGGTCACGGGCGGGCCTGGAGCCTATCCCAGGAGACTTAGGGCACAAGGTGGGGTATACCCTGGCTGCCAAATGCTATAAATGTAAAATATAAATTTAGATTTACAAGTTCATATTATAGAGGGGATGGGATCATAGATTATAGCTAATGATTGGTTGATTTCCTGTAAATGTCACACGACTGATTATGAACAGAGGTGGGTAGAGTAGCCAAAAAATGTCCTCAAGTAAGAGTAACTGTACTTCAAAATGATATTTTTGAAGCCCATCAAAAATAAGCTCCGTTGCTCTGGTTCGTTGACCCTAAATACTTAAAGTACTGCACCTTCTTTACCTCTGCTCCCTGTAGCCTTACCGTTCCACCTACAGTACGTTCCTCTCATTCACACACATGTATTCTGTCTTGCTACAGCTAACTTTCATTCCTCTGCTTCCCAGAGCGTACCTCCACCTCTCTAGCTTTTCCGTCACCTGTTCCCTGCTCTCGCTACAAAGCACAATGTCATCTGCAAAAATCATCATCCATGGAGACTCCTGTCTAACTTCTTCTGTCATCCTGTCCATCACCATAGCAAACAAGAAGGGGCTCAGAGTCKATCCTTGATGCAGACCCACCTCCACCTTGAACTCTTCTGTCATACCTACAGCACATCTCACCACTGTCTTACAGCTCTCATACATGTCCTGCATCAGTCTAACATACTTCTCTGCCACTCCAGGCTTCCTCATACAATACCACAGCTAATCTCTCTGCACCCTGTCATACGCTTTCTCTAAATCTACAAATACACAATGCAACTCTCTATAACCTTCTCTGTACTTCTCCATCCGCATCCTCGAAGCAAATACTGCATCTGGAGTACTCGTTCTAGGCATGAAACCATAGTGCTACTCGCCTAACGTCCACTACTCTTTCCTGATGCTTTATTTATGGCTCATCAGCTTTATTCCTCTGTAGTTGCCGCAGCTCTACACGCCCCCTTGTTCTTAAAGATTGGCACTAATACACTTATCTTCCATTCCTCTGGAATGCTCTTACTCTCCAAAATCTTGTTAAACAGACTAGTTAGAAACTCTACTGCAACCCCTCCTMAGCACTTCCATACCTCCACAGGTATGTCACCTCACTCTTACTGATTTTTGCTACTTCCAAAAGTTGCTGCTCCACAACAGTCACCTCTTTTATTCTTCATTCTCTTTCATTTTCTCTTCAAATACTCCTTCCATCCTCCCATCACCTTCCTGGCACCTGTCAGTACATTTCCACCCTATCTTTAATCACTCTAACATGCTGCACATCATTTCCATCTCTATCTCTTTGCCTCACCGACCTGTACAGATCTACCTCTCCCTCCTTACTATCCAACCTATCATACAAGTCCTCATACACTCTTTGTTTGGCCTTTGCCACTTCTACCTTACGGTGCATCTCCCTGTACTTCTGACTACTCTCTTCAGTCCTCTCAGTGTCCCACTTCTTCTTAGCTTTCCCTGTATACTCTCCTGGAYTTCCTCATTCCACCACCATGTCTCTTTGTCCACTTTTCCCTTTCCTGATGATACACCAAGTACCCTCCTACCTGTCCTCCTGATCACCTTAGCTGTAGTTGTCCAGTCAATTGGAAGCACCTTCCTGACAACCCAAAGCCTGTGTCAACTCCTCCCTGAAAACTGCACAACATTCTTCCTTTTTTACACTTTCCCCTACCAATACTTTGCAGTCACTGATCTTCTTCAGATTGCAACGTTGACACAAGACGTAGTCCACCTGAGTGCTTCTGCCTCCACTCTTATATGTCACCCTATGTTCCTGCCTCATCTGGAAGAAAGTATTTACTACTGCCATTTCCATCCTCTTTGCAAAGTCCACCACCATCTGTCCTTCTACATTCCTGTTCTGAAGACAAAACCTGTCCATCACATTCCCATCACNCTCTGTTCCCTTCCCCAACATGTCCATTAAAAATCTGCACCAATCACCACTCTCTCATCTCTTGGGTTGCTCTGCCATCATTTCATCTAATTCACTCCAGTATTTCTCCTTCTCTTCTAATTCACCTCCTACCTGTGGGGCATAACCACTAACAATATTGCACATCACAACGTCAATTTCTAGCTTCAGACTCATCGACCTATCTTACATTCTTTTCACGCCCAGAACATTCCTTACAAACTCCTCTTTCAGGATAACTCCTACTCCATTTATTTTCTTATCTACACCATGGCAAAACAACTTGAACCCTGCTCCTAAGCTTCAAGCCTTGTTACCTTTCCACCTGGTTTCCTGGACACACAGTATATCCACCTTCCTTTTCTGCATCATGTCAACCAACTCTCTTGCCTTCCACGTCATAGCCCCAACATTCAAAGTCCTTACTGTCACTCCTAAATCCTTGCTTTATGAACACGCCTTCCTCCTCTCCTTCTTCAACCAACAGTAGGCCAATTTCCACCAGCTCCCTGGTGTAGGTCAACAGCAGATAATATATCTCATAATTACCTGTTATGCAATGTCAGTATGTTTCAATTGTTAATAGGTACTTACACTCACTCACTCACTCACTCACTCGCTCATCATCTATACCGCTTAATCCTGTATTCAGGGTCACAGAAGCCTGGAGCCTATCTCAGGAGACTTAGGGCACAAGGCAGGGTACACCGTGGACAGGGTGCCAATACATTGCAGGGCGCACACACACATACACACACTCACCCTCTCATTCACACACACAAGGGCCAATTTGGGAACGCCAGTTAACCTAACCCACATGTCTTTGGACTGTAGGAGGAAACCGKAGTACCCGGAGGAAAYCCACCAAGGACGGGGAGAATAGGTATTTACAGTATATGAGTAATCCTATATGTATGTGTAATGTAATAGTAAAAAAAAGCTGGTGTTGGGATTGATTTTCAGAAAAGCACAAGTGCAAGGTGCATCGAACTGTGCGGTTAACTCAATGGTTAATTTTGGAATGGTTACCGACACCTATCACTAGTTCATGCTTACTTGAGGTAATAATCTGTGCGCTGGCTAAGACRGGTACTGCCTGGAAACATTGTTCCGAAATCCAATTGAATGTGTRTCTGAATTGTCTGCTACCACACACYKTATGGTACCATTTGCGTTACTGGCAATACCTACAGACAAAAATTTCATCCGAATCCCAGAACACATGGTCTTTCAGCACAACCTCTGAAGAGCTGTGCATTTTCTCATTATCTACTTGACACAGCAATGACAAATGTACAGAGGTCCATACAGACTGCAGTGGTGATGGAATATTTCCTAGGTGGCAGTACAAAATTGTTATCTTGTGCTTCTTTCAGGAGGTTCTCAAGGGATTACAGACCTCAAAATCATCAACACACAATATTAGAGACATCTTAAATTTTTCTTGTRATCTTATGGGTCTAAGGCATTAWGGTATSAAAATGTATTTCATGTATGTATGTGTTGTGCTAAAAAAGCATATAAGACACTCCGTATAGCACAGTCCTTAATGATGTATATATTAATTAAAACAGAGTAGTGCCAAAAATTTGAAAAAAAAAAAAAAAAAGTTCTGAATTAGGGGTTAATGCATGAACAAGTATAGATGCATTAAATCAAACCTGTTTGGAAATTTTACTATATTTAATAGCTTTTTCCAAAATATTTTTGCTGTTCAGTAACTGAAATAAAACTATTTAAGAATTGTGACTAAAAATGCCTTTTTTCCCTTCCATTAGTCATATACGCCACAGGTTCATCAACATTGACAATTTCCTTAAAATACGGAATGTGCCAAAATGTACAATACTGAAACTTTCCCATCTTGAGCGCATATGTGCATTTATCGATGGACACACTTGATCACAGTAGTAAAAAGGAAGTTGTGTGTGCATTTGTTGTCAGAAATGCATCTCTCGACGGAGGAAAAGGTATTCATAGTAGGTGTACTAGTATTATTATTAGTATTTTGCTCATATGGAAGTGGTCGTGAATGGGGAYCAAGTTTGAAAAAGGTGGCAGTGCAATTTCTTCCCGTCCCCTTCCCATTCCCCGGATCTTACACCACCTGATGCCATACTGTACTTGTGGGGAATGTTTAACAAGAATGTGTTCAACTGTGAAGATCTGCCAAGAACTGAACCTGCATTACATGAGTAAATCATCTCCTTTGTCTGCAGTGACCTTTGTTCCAGGAATCTGAGTTGACAATCTGCGTGAATGATATGAACACTGTCTACAGCGAGGCGGTGCACGCAGACTTCAAACACTATGTTAAATCAACATGGTAATAGTGTGTATGTTAGTTTCTTTCAGGTGAAATGAAACTCACAGATGACAAATCGATATTGTTCGTCTTTTCATTTCAGTGCTGTATAATTTGGCAGATTCTGTTTCTTGTTCCCTTTTTTGCACTGTTGAAGCGACCATCTACCTCATGTTGTTGGTCCTGATTCACACAGCCCTTTCACTAACTCTGTAATTACTCGTGCAGCAAGGATGCAATTGKGTCTCTCCATTGGTTTGCTCGATAATATTTTTGAAATATTGAGCTGATGCTACAGTGAAGTCCTACACCAACTCCACACAATTTCCTGGTAAATGCAAAAGGCTTTYAGATTTAACCAGCAATGAAACTAGCTACATTTCTCAAAGCAGCATTTTGTAAAGGTTGCCTCTCCTCATCAAAAGTCAAGAGACTTGTTTTCAGCAATGTCTTCAGTACCAGTTGCACTATTGACAGCTTTATGACAGTCTGAGCCTCTCTGCAGAGATGCACTTTTAAAATCACTGGTTGATTGAGGAGAATGTTTTCTGCTTTAGTGTGATTCAAATGTCATGAAGTCCTAACTATTAAAACAAAAGAAAGGAACAAAAAGAAAGGAACTCTCCAGCTATTGATGCAATAGGGCATGATGAACATGATTGCAGAGTGCTGTGGGTATTCATAGTGCAGACAGGGCTGTTACTGGTGAAGCCCTAAATAGTCATGACTATTCTATAATGTTTATACTCTATACATTGAAAATAAAGATAACTGGTACCTTTCTTGCCATCACCCAGACAACTCCTCATTACCAAAAGCTTCCTGGAATACAAAATAACTTCATTCTGTAGCTCAAAGTCCTTTAGGTAAACAGCACGCACACATGAAGTGATTTTTTGGTACCTGAAATAATGTGAAACTTGCAAAAGTAATAATAAATAATATAATGAACATTGACTAATGAAAATCAGACAATGGATTTTTATTTCTTTAATGGAAGAGACTATTAAAGTCATCCAAATYCACTAATCTGAATAAGAGTCCAACCAGAATCACACTGCAATTGGAACAGGGATGGTATTAAGCTTTAATGAGTGCATAAATAAGGACATATTAGCCATTTAAACCCCAATCATTTCATGTTAGACAAAGTATATACTTTATATAAAGTATAAACTATGTTTATTCCCCACATGAAGGTAACAATAGGTGACTAGTTTCCCAGGGAAGTACTGTAAAATTAGTGTCCACTTTTGATCAGTAAACTCAGCAGTGAGAACTTTGCTTCAGACATTCATTCACTTGGTCTTTGGTGGAAGAAAAGTTATTGATTATATTTCTTATCTTATAGGCCATCTAACCAAGCACAGATGAGATTCAATTCTTGTAACCAATCTTAACATGGAAGGTGGAATTCATCAGGAGTGGAGTGAGAACGTTTTTAGAAAAACGATTCTTTTTCACGTTATATTTTTAGATGAAACACTTCACAAGTGGCAGAACCACTTTACACATGTTACATACACATGAGCATATAAACACACATCCTATCAGATCCATATAAATACTTGAAATTGCTAATGAGAACGATTTCATTCAGATTGAAGAAATATTGTCCATGGAAACAT
>QMIH01001559.1:113317-125195 GCA_003987875.1 Clarias batrachus | reverse complement strand
AGGGACACAGACAGACAGATGGAGAGGGACACAGACAGGGACACAGACAGACAGATGGAGAGGGACACAGACAGGGACACAGACAGACAGAGAGAGAGACAGACAGACAGATCGGTAGACAGAGACACAGACAGAAGGATAGATAGATATACAAATAGATAGAATAGATAGACAGACATGGACACAGACATGGACACAGACATGGACACAGACATGGACACAGACATGGACACAGACATGGACACAGACATGGACACTGACAGCCAGATGGAGAGAGACACAGACCGACCGACAGACCGACATTAGGTTTAGAAAACCACATGTAACCCTCGTTGTAAAGTAAGCAGGTGAGCTGATGCAGTCTCTATCTAGTAATATCTGATGATGAAGAGTGAATATTGACTGTCTTGGTGACCAGACCTGAGGACTTGCTTTTCTCAGTTCCTGTATGGACAGTATCTGATGTAGAGGAGGCGGGGTTTGGATTGGCAGTCCTTGACTGACTAGCTTTAGTAAGGCACAAAATTCAAAAGCTGCCAAGATTAAAAAAGGAAAAAATAAAATAATGTTCAAAATAAAAAAAATATATAATAATTAATTTAATTAATATTAAAAATGTTAAATTAATCTCTCCTGTTGTTTTGCAGTTCATTTCACCAACTGCTCGCAGGAGCGCGCGTGATAGCGTCGGTGTTCCCTGTTCTTTTGTGTAATTGTGAGATACACTGCAGTTTAGAAACTATTCAACCACTTAAACTTGGATTAAATAAAGCAATTTGTTTTGCAGAATATTTTTTCGTGTGTAAAAGGTCAGGGAATGTCCAGCTCGTGTATTCACTATAAAAGATGTGAGAAATTTATTAGTGTGTGAATTTTAAGTCATGACGGTGGCTGATTTGGAATGAGAGACGATGAAATGCTTGAAGCTAGCGAGCTGAAAATATTATGGCGGTATTTTGACATAATGCCTTGACCAGTAAACTACTAAGGCGGGAATTTGCCGTGCCCTTTTCTGCTAAAAAAATAAATAAATAAACAACAATCAGAGTATGTTCAGATGTTGGCAAGTAAAATCAGCAGTCACTGGCCATCAACTACTTATCTCACACAGTATAAAAATGTGGCGTCTTTTTAAACCACCCGATGAACACAAGTAGCTGTAGCCCAGGCCTAAATGACAAACACACACTCGTCATGACCGTCACAGGCAGCTACTGCAGCGCCCCCTAGGACATGAGATTCGTAGGCCGATATTATAAATTCAGCCACTTGCATCATGCAACAGCGCCTACGTAGTATTTTACCGACTCGGAGACAAAACGGTCACTGGACATCCTGGAGTTGCTGGCGGCATATTTTTTCTATGTCGTTACACTTTAATTTCTAGGTGGGCGTTGGTGGCTCATTGGTAGGTTCAAACACCCAAACCAACACCACCATATAAATTTATTTTTTATAAAAATGAAGGCTATTCCTGGCCCGAGACAAAATCCAACAACTACGAGTTAATTTGGAAACTGCAGCGACTAGCTGAACGCGGCTCCTTGCTAGTGCTTTGAATGATGTTAAATGTCAAAAAGTTGGCAAGAAATTTTCTTTTTTTTTTTTTTTTTTAAGAAAAGAGTGAACGCACCCTGCACGGCTCACAGCTCAGAGCTGGAAACTTGCTAACGTTTTCTCGAGAGCTGTCGAGGTGCTTTCTTTCTCCGAGAATAAGTTGCATCATTCTTATCTTCCTCAACAGTTCATACCAACACGCTCTCCTCGCTAACTAGCTAGTCAAACTCTGGAGTTAAACTACATTAGCTACAAGTTTCCAGGCAACCAAAAGACAGCCAGAGTAATTACACCTGGACCAGCTAATGGAGTAATGATCCATCGGACTCGGAGGCCAATAAATGACACCAGCACCAGAACTGAAACCCTGACGAATCGTTAGCCAAAATCCTCAAACGCATACGACAAGCCTGCTCGGGATCACAAACACGCATTAAACCGAACGTTCAGGGTTTAGCCCAGGGGTTTATGGGTAGTAGGAAGTACTCATAGTGAGGATGATCATGGACAAGACAGGAAGCTTTCCATCAATTCGTATGATTGACTGTACCTGAAGACTCCTTCCAGAAACGTTGAACAAGCGCCTCCTTATAGAGACCTGCGCCATAATCAGCACGTTTTCTTTTCCTTTACGCGTGAACATGTCGTTACTATAGAAACGACTGCGCATTAATCATAGACATCTACACTGAGGTCAGAGCTGCTGCTATAGGAAACCAATCAATCAGGTCTGAGAACCTGTCGGACACGTTAAACACGCAGGACTCATTCGGCAGCGGTGCTGTTCCCCTCCCCCCGCCCCGCTCCGCTCAAGAAAAAAAATAAATACTAAACTTCAAAGCTCTTCTATGTGACCTCATATAAGTTCGCTGGAGAGGGCGTGGCTCAGCAGGAGCTCATTTGCATAGACGCTGAAATGATGCGTTTAGACGAGGAGTTATATAAAGGGAGATTGAAGATGAAAAAATTAACAAAATTAGCTGGTACATGAATTTTTATTAATGTTTTATTATATGTATAGATTTTTAACACTAATTATTAGAGATGGGGGGGGGATCGATTCAGGTTCACACTGACACTAATTATACTTTTAATATGAATTTAAGGTGGTAAAATGTTGCAGTTCCTTAATAAGCCTACAGGTGGCACACTCAAAACTATTCACACATGGGCAGTGCAGTTTGTTTAGAATTATAATAAGAACTAGGAAAAAAAAAAAGGTTTAATATCAAATCGGGATATTTATAAAACGGTGATACTTACAAAATCGTACGTAATCAGAATGGAACCGGCGATATTATGATACGGGGAGGCGCTGGTGATTCCCGTCCCGCTATTTAAACAGTAAAACACTGAGGCGGATCATGATCATGAGTCACATCACGCAGTATGGAAATGTCCTGAAGAACCGTGACAATACGTTATCACAGCAGGAAAGCGATAATCGCCAAGACACACGTGTGTGTGTGTGTGTGTGTGTGTGTTAAATATAGGAATATCCAGAATCCGTGAGAATATCTGGGATGTGTTCTGTAAGACTCTGGACCCGAGATGTGTTCGGTTTAGGAGTACACGTGCCCGTGCGTAACGTGACCTGAGGGAATATGACAGGGTAAGAACAGAGATAAAAAGTGGCCGAGCGGGTCGGTCCGTGACGCCGGTGCTGCTCCAGTCCCGCTCGAGTGTTTATGTCTGAGCGAGCGAGTCGTCTGTGGTGTGGTCTGGGATTTTTACGGCGCTATCAGTGAACCCTGGCCTGTGCAAACTCCTGCGGTAATGCTACGAGCCAAACCTCAAGTGCCGCAGGAGTGTGTGTGTGTGTGTGTGTGTGTGTGTGTGCGCTCAAAAGCACAAGGTCAGCGGTTCTCTAGTTATAATTCCCAGCTAAAAAGGTCAAGTGACGGATAAATAAAGAGGGGAGTTTGGCCGACTTTGAGACATTCCGTGCTTCGCGCGCCGGAGCTCGTGAAACATCTGAGATCCGTTCCCTGACGCTGAAAATTACAGCCGGTGGCGTTTTCCGATCTCTGCAAAAACGTCTTCTTTTTTTTTTTCCTCCTACAAATTTCTACAAATCTACAATCTTTCAATTAGTGCACAAAACCGAACGACGCCCTGTGCACTTCTTCTGAAGCCTACGTAGCCAGCGAGCGCTCTAGTACACAGCGTCGCGCGCTCTCATCGCACAAGAGTAGCCTCGGTAGAAGAAAAAGTATTGGCACCCACGGCTATGTTTGTCCCTTTCGAGTTTGCTTTGATTTATTGTTCAGGGGAGGGAAAGTATTGGCACAAACAGGAAGCCATTTTGGAATCGCCCAGACTGGGACACGGCGGAAGAATTACAAGTGTGTGTGTGTGTGTGTGTGTGTGTGTGTGTGTGTGTGTGTGTGTGTGCGCAATAAATTAAAATGAAACTGAAAATGCTGGGGAGAAGCAGCCGACGGTAAATCTCACAGATGAAGGATTCGGGAAGGTCGATTGCTTGTGTGTCGTTACAAAACTGACTTTAATCTGAAATCTTTGATCAGGGCGACCGTGTTTATCGGGTTTGACCGATCGGTAGCTCAAACTTTATTACAAAACAAACTCAAGTGTTATCTTCCAACACGTTACCATATATATGAATTTAAAAAACGCCTTGTATATAATTGGATGCAATAGATTTTGTTCACGCGTTGAAAACCTGAAAACAAACAAGCAAATAAATAATCCACTTCCTATAGATTTTCATAAAACAACCATTTTCATTAATGTCGTTTTTTTTATTATTATTATTCCAGCAACCTGCTGCACCACACACACAAACCAAAGATATTTTTAAGAATGTTAGTGATTACAAATGAATCTTACAATGAAGATCAATCTACTTCAATATAAAGTAAATACATTTAAAAAGAAGAAACATCAATGAGTTCGCCCTGTGATGGACTGGCATAGACGATGAGTGAGGGAGTGAGGGAGTAAAGGAGTTAGCCTGTGTGTTGAAATAATCATGACGCTAGCAAAAAAATCACAAACAAACATTACACAATGACTGTAAACAAATCCCTTACTGCGAGGACTGCGAGCTGTACCTTCACAGATCTTTTTAAAAAAAGCTTTTTAACCAATAATATTTGTTTTTCGTAATGTTTCCCCGTAGCTCATGTATTAACCACATAGACGACACAAACTGGAAAAAAAAATATGCGCCGTATCATCTTTTACTAGAGCGAAGCTAACTATATACGGTCTGTATACGAGAATCAGCCATAACATTAAAACCAGCTAGGTTTTTCCACTGGGGCAGTTCTGGCCCCGTGAGGGGGGTGTGGCTTCACAAAATCTCCAGGGGTGTTCTATGGTGCCTGGGGTTCCCATGATCCCGTCACCAGTCTACTGGTATATAGTTAATAATCAAATGTTATCCAGTTCACCTGGTGGTGGCGGTGTGGTGGTGTTAAGCGTTACGGCTGATCGGCATCTGTACACAGTGTAACTCATTGGAAGTGAGCGGCCGAGCTGATTCGGTTCACTTGCTGAACTTGCGAATGATGAGAACATGCCGTGTTTCCAGTCTGCACTCCTATTTGCAGGAGAAAAATGCTCCTCTGTACTGTTAGCTGACTCGGTTTCAGAGTTTGTTTCATGTTTAGTTTAGCTCGAGACTTTCCCTTAGCTTTTATCTCTAATGTTCATGATACATTAACATGAACTGCATGATTTTAAAATAAATAAATAAACAAACAAACAAACAAACAGCAGGACACACACACAGTATATGTGAGCTACAGAGAAACATTATGAAAAACAAATAAAACTGGTTAAAAAGTATGATAGAGAGAGAGAGAGAGAGAGAGAGAGAGAGAGAGAGAGAGAGACATATACATTATATATACATATATATGGTGAAGCAGTAACTGCTTTCACAGTGACATGACGTGATCAAACACCATAACTTCTTAAAACCTTATGAATAACAATAATAATAATAATAATAATAATAATGCCTGATCAAACAAAACAAATAACTTTTACAGATGTAAGAGATAAAACCGAGACATTACTGTATTTCTTCTGCAAATGAAACACGATTGTTTATTCCCACATGACACAGAGATGCAAATCATCACGGCGTGAATCAGCTGTTAAACCGCTGTCGATTCAGAATCATGGGGATTTCATAATAAAACATGTCATGACTTCAGTGATCTCTCTCTCTCTGCTGCCTGCGGTAAACTAACATCTACTTCCTGGTTTGGAGAGCCAGGACTTGTTTACCTACGTGCAACATGTTCACGACAAACCCCGCGACCTCCGTTTACCCCGACAGAGTGAACGGGGACTCGCCGTGATGTGGGTCAGAGTTCACAGCCTGCGAGTTTCCTGAAGGTAAACACTTCAGAATGATCGATCGGACTCACCAACGTGGAGATGACACACCACTACCACGTTCAAAATATCGACAGATAACCAACACTGGCTTTAGAAAGGCAAATAGACAGAGGAAAGGGTTTTGAAGGTGTTCGATCGAAATGACAAAATACTGTCGCATCATGATATTTCCTCAAAGACGTTTCCACGATATCATGATGCTCATTGTGCAAGTTTGTAAATAATATAATAATAATAATAATAATAATAATAATTTAATTATATTTGCTGCTACTTAATGGACACACTTATAATTATCCAATTTAGATTTTTTTATATTAAAAAAGTCATTTATTCAGCTGTTACCTGTCAGCTTATTATTAATAATAACTACAAGAAGGTATTGATGATATACAATATTACAGTACATCTCACCAGCTTTAAAGGACACCTATTTTGCAAAATTCACTTTTTGTTCATCCACATCCATCTTTAGTGTGTGTACAAAAAAATTAATTCTGTGCTTTTAAAGAAAAAAAAGAAAAAAAAAAAAAAAAGTAGCCTAATATGATTCTCCCCCCCCTCCCCCAAATGTGACATCATATAAGAAGATCCCCACTACCTTACTGTAGTGTACTTGCTCTGCTCGGCTGTTGTCTGGAGGAGGCGTGGCTCAGCAGTAGCTCATTTACATAGACACTGAAATGATGCGTTTGGAAAAGGAGTGAAATAAAGAGCGTTTATTCCAGCTGGAGCATTAACACACACACACACACACACACACAGTTTAAAGGAGCTCTGAGAGAAGAAATACCAAAATAAGGGACCTCAGAAACAAACTACAGGAGACATTTCACATGACAGGAAGTGTTTACTACGAGCGCTAAGTAGCGGACTGGAACGGCGCGCGCCGCCTGAGAGGATCCTCTCGAGCTAACCGAGTGGAATTGGACTTGTTTGCGGGGAGCTGAGAGTTAACCGAGTAATTCGAAATAACTACCATGAACTCATCACGTCAGTGTCACGGGAATAAAATAAATAAATAAACAAACAAACAAACAAACAAACCCGGAGAAAAGCGATAGCAGTCAGCGAACGTGGCCGAGCTGGAGCGCGCGTCTCACCCCGACGGCTCTGCAGTTTCAACACTCCACCTCATCTACCCCACCTGATTCACATTATCCACTAACGACCCGCGGCTCCTGGGGACACATCCAGCCTGGGACGCACAGATCCTGTGTACACACACCTCAAAGTATCACAATAAAAGACAACAGCATCTTAGAGGAGAAACAATGATTAATACATTTATTTAACGAGAACAATTCAGAACAACACGACAAACCTGTACGTCTTTATAACACGCAAAACTTTCACAAACATTTCCGACAGTGTCATGTGACCAGGGCCCGTTATAATTGTATTATATATTATATTATATAATATTATATTTGTGGAAGAAACGCGTCTGACACACGCAGAGCTGAAAGGGAAGAGAAGCGAGCGAGCGAGTGAACAGCGAGAGATTCTGTGATTAAAGAAGAGACGTAAAACGGCACCGGATGCTTTTAATCAGAGCAGAGTTCACAGTTTTAAAGATAGAAATTAAAATATGAATGAAACTCCGGCGGCGCTTCTGCTTTCCTGCGCCGTATTGATTCTGCACCTTTAATGACGTCTTTAAATTGTGTGTATAAGGAACAATAATGACAAGCCGAATGAACGGGTCAAGAAAAAGAATACGCACTGCAACAACTCGCCACACCCCTCGCCATACGTGCCGTGGCCACGCCCCCTCCTCATACATATCATGACCACGCCCCCTTCCCATACACGAATTGACCACTCCCCTCAACATAACATGCTGTGACCACGCCCCCTAGCCATACACGCCTTGACCACGCCCCCTTGCCATACACGCCGTGACCACGCCCCCTCGTCATACACATCGTGGCGACACACCCTCGCCATACACGCCATGCTCACTGGCCACACCTTCTCAACATACACACTGGCCACACCCACTCACCACACACAAGCCACACCCCTTCATCATTCACCCTGGCCCCACTGCCGCACCATACACACAGGCCACACCCCCTCAGCCATTCAGACCACCCACTCCACCCACACCGCTCTGTCCACCTGAGCACGTCTTTACAGACAGACAAAGTTGTCCAGGAGACGTTTTCATTTTTCTTTTCATGGTTTCTTCACTACAATTTAAAACACCACAGAGGAATGGCACGCCATGGCGCACAATATGTCGCACTCGACTCCACTCTAGCGCCCCCTACTGCAGCAACGTTCTGCGACATAAAATTTGACTTTTCTGAACAGGCAACATGCAAACCCTACTTCAAGTAGCTCAATGTGTGTGATACAGAGAGTATGTTACAGCTCTCACCACCCACACACACACACACACACACACTATGTAGCAAACCAGCACTGCACTACAAAGAGGAGATAAAAAAAAATTATAAATAAACTTTATTTATTTATTCTGCATTGTGGTGTGTACTCGTACATTAAAACAGGTTTTGGTTGTTATAAACTTTCCAAAACGAAACTAGCCGTAAGGTTCATGGCTAACTCCAGGGCTCTTAAATCCACTGCAACTTTGACAGACACCAACTCGATGCTCACACGAGTCTCTGGAGCTGAACACTGGAACGTGTTTTTGTACGGAACGAGGGTTGTGGAATTCGCCCGAGATTACACACATTGCACTCGCATTCCGGGTGATAAACCTCACGCTCGGTGTGCAGGACAGGAACGTTTCTATAACGAAGACTAAGACCTACCCTGTCCGGTTAAACCCGAGCTTCCCCTTTAAGGTGACGGTACACGAGGTAAACGAGCACAGCGGGGAAAGCAGGTGCACATTTTTGCTTTTCAAAATACAGATTTAATCAGCCGTCGCGCTTTCAAGGTTTCCGTTCGTCTCGCGTTCGTATGCACTAGGTCACACACGTACACCTTTTCTTCTGCGCGGACCCTTGAAGGCCAGAAGAATAGATGTTTTAAGATTTTCCAAGTTTACAGAATTTCATTCAATCCCGTCTGAACGTGTTCTGCACGGCGAGTCCGTTCCTCGTGCAGGTTACCAGAGGTCACTCCTCACCCACTGCTAGGTGCACGTTATTTGGCACACTTTTCAGAAAAAGGGTAACGAACGGTACCTCTGCGCTTTTTCAATTCCCCTGACTACAATCTGTAACAATAAAAAAACAAAACAAAACACGTCTTGAAACTTCTTGAAGTTAACATACAGTCCATAACACCTCGACACGCTCAGCATTAGAGTTGCTAGGTGTTACACGTGACTGTCCGCTGTGTGCAGGTAAACAGCTGGTTAACGAGCCTCACAAAGCGCTGTTCATGGTTTTTCCTCCACTGTTGAACATGAAAAGATTGCCAATACAACCTGAATTACCGCTTACAAAGCCACGAGTCAAGTACACGCACTTACATGTGACAGGAAACAAACATCAGTGGGTAATATCTGATCCATCCCAGAGATGGATAGAATACGAGGGGTGTTCATGGCTACAAGATGTCTAGCGTATGAAGGTGTAAAAGCGACTGACATTTACACAACGCATCAAGCACAGTACGGTGATGAGACTCTTTGCACCGTTCACATGTTTTACTGCGGCGAACGTATTAAAGAAGGCTGTGAATGGCGATCACGGCCGAGGCGGCTGCGAGCTCACTGCAGTCGTTTCACGTGAACATTTGAAAATCGACGACGCCGACTTGCGGAAGAGACGCATCTGTCTGTGTGAACTGTACACACCAACGCCACTTACACATTACGCACAGTCCCGACCTCGCTCCAAGACATTTCCACAAGTTCTTGAACTCAGAAGTTAACATACAGTCCATAACACCTCGCCTGGAGCCTATCCCAGGGCACGAGGTGGGGTACACCCTGGACAGGGTGACATAGCAGGGTATTATATAGAGAAATAAACAGTTTTTACGCCGTTATTCTATACAATCAAAAGTCCCAGTTTGGCTTGAACACCTCCTTACTCCACCATTCTGAACTGGATCAGAACAGGCCCGGTACAGGATGGGAGATCACACGATTCGAGTCATTCTCCCAGAAGCGCAGAACTATGAAATTACAACATGAATATCTCCCTAAATATTTTATTTCACTAAGGAACAAAAATCTCCCAGATAGCCCTTCTGATTTCGGATTGTATTTTAAGCTTCAGTTATTCAGGACCTGAAATTATTATTAATATTATATTATTATTATTTTAAAAAGTAATAATTAATAAAGTTTACAAGTAATAAGATGCCACTATCTTTTATATTTCTTGTACCTTTAGGGAGTGCACACACACACATACAGGTATAGGTGTTACAGTTTTATCTGAGCCGAGTTCTTCATTCTTTAGATTATTATTTATGTTAACATACAGACTAAAGCAATGTAAATCTCCATGTACTAGAGGAAACGCTGAGTTTTGCAGAATAGAGCACTGCCGAGTATAAACTACAGGTTAGAAAGGTACAAAGTTGTAGCTCATCATTAGAAGTACTTTTATAATTTTATATTATATATATTATAGTTAGTTCTCACCGAGTAATCTGATTGGACGAGAGGAATTCCACGAGTGCTGATATAGAGCATAACAGCACTGAGACTGCTTCTAAGTCGTTCCAAATCACCTCTGAAACATTCGTGTTGTTAGCCGTGAACAGAACACGAGCTACAAGGCTAACTCGCTCCTAACACAATGTGGAATCCCAAATCCCTCTCTAACCCCTGATCAAGGCCATTACTTGGTTTGTGAAAGACGGGATTGTACACCCTACATAGCACACTAACTTTACTTTTAACTCAATTTGGCACTCAGAAATGAACAGAGGTGATATTCTAAAGTGGAATAAGTAGAAATAGAAGGTGAAACTTAAGAGATTTACAAGACTGTCCACCACCTTCATGATTTATTCTCCTCACCTTTTGGTGATATAGTACTAGGTAGAATTTTAAACTACTTTCACTTCTGTTAATTGTACACTAATACCCCTATCTCACCTATGCGGTTTGACTCGCGGTGAGATGCAGTGTTAGGCACCGTGAGCTGCCGTGATCGCCAACCGACGTTCTGCTGACATTCCGCAAGGTCCGCAAGCCTCCGCAAGGACCAGCAAAAAAATTGAAAGTTTAATTTTTCACGCGGAAAGATGGAAACGTAATCACACGGCCAAAACTTGCGGTGAATCACGATGAACCGTACTTACGGCCCGCGCGCTAAACCGCGTAGGTGAGATAGGGGTATAACTGTTGCGCACTAACTGACAGCACCAGCGCCACCAACACGTATCCTTCTGCAGAGCTGGTGACGGACAGTAAGCCACCAACTAACACTTAAAGCAACAAAGTTTTAATACCACAATGAACTAAACAGGGCTGCAACAAATAGTATAGAACAGAGATAAGCAGATAGCCAGACAGACAAACAGATGTTAATCAAGACTGTATTTTGTGCTTATCTACTATATTTTATTTGACGTGTAAATTACAGTCTGTACTCTAAAGCAAAAGCGTTCAAAATCACAAGGAAAAAAAATGGCGGGTCAACATGGAAGTAGTTTATAGTACAGAATAGACGAGAGACACGCCTTTCTCATGCCTATACTCAACCCCTTTTTTTACTTAGTACAAACTGCATGTAAGATAACAACAGTATGTAAGATAATGTAAAGTATATAGTATAGTGAGACAGACTGTCTTATTTTAATTTTAATTAAAAAATTGCACTAAACTTTGTGTAAACATTACTTGTAGTGAATAGTACAGTACACAGTATAGGCAAAATAAAGGATAGACAGACAGATAGACAGACAGATAGGCATACTAGTATTAATCAAGTCGATATTGAATTATTCTATTTGGAGTAAAAACACTTTCACGTAAAGCAACTTTCACGTATATATATATATA
>QMIH01001559.1:88538-109583 GCA_003987875.1 Clarias batrachus | reverse complement strand
ACACACACACAATTAATGACAGACACACAGATCCACACACACTTAAAGACAGACAGATACACATACACACTTAAAGACAGACAGATACACACACACACATACTTAAATACAGAGACCCAGATACACACACACATACACACACACACACTTAAAGACAGACAGACAGATACACACACACACTTAAAGACAGACAGACAGATACACACACACACTTAAAGACAGACAGACAGATACACACACACACAATTAATGACAGACACACAGATCCACACACACTTAAAGACAGACAGACACACACACACTTAAAGACAGACAGATACACACACACTTAAAGACAGACAGACAGACAGATACACATACACACTTAAAGACAGACAGATACACACACACACACATACTTAAATACAGAGACACAGATACACACACACATACATACTTAAGGATAGACAGATACACACACACACACACACACTTAAGATACTGTAGTTACACTGCTGTAGAGCATACGTCATAAACACAAAATATTGCATCATGTGTTTTTTTCAAAGTGTCTAAGAATGAAATGGTAGGTTTCAAATCAATTCAATTTGATTTGTATAGCACCTTGAACAATGCTCATTGTCGCAAAGCAGCTTTACAGAATCAAAAGAAAATGATGGAAATGTGAATGAAATGTATGAGAACATATTTATAAATCAGAATGATCAGTTTGTCCCTGATGAACGAGCCGAGGGCGAGGCTGCTGAGGGGAAACTCCCTGAGATGGCAGTAGGAAGAAACCTTGAGAGGAACCAGACTCAACAGGGAACCCATCCTCATCTGGGTGCTAACGGACAGCAGGGATTGATCTGCAGTCATACTGTGTGTTCGGAGGCTGGAAGTTCAGTATAATAGGAGATTTAAGTTAAGTTTAAGTTAATATGGAGTCGAGTTTGTTATTGGAGGCTCAGGTACAAAACCACACACATCCCAAGCACACCATATGGGGACTATTGAGGGACTGCAGGTTTCTCTGTGCCAAGTTCTTGTGTGGGTCGGATGTTGTTTTTGCTGCCTAACAATAAAAACAGCAACTACAAATTAAATGGGCACTGTTGCCTCACACCTTCAGGGTCTGGGTTCAGTTCCCGCCTCGGGCCTGTATATGTGGAGTTTGCATGTTCTCCCCGTACTCGGTGGGTTTCACCCGGGTTCTCCGGTTTCCTCCCACAATCCAAAGTCATGCAGATTAGGCTAATTGGCATTCACAAATTTCCCACGGTGTATGAATGGCAATCGGGCGTCGAGCTGGCAACCCAATCCATTAAATATCTGCGGTAGAAACAATCCCTCGTATATGACCAGGGTGATGAGTATGAGTAAACATTGTGGACAGATGGAAATACCAAAAAAAAATTATTAAATGAGTGGAGTTGAATAAACTTTTGTTTGTGGACACCTATATCAGTCAATCATGCTTAAGGCTCTGGGTTACTGATTGGAACATTGAGGGTTCAAACCCCAGCACAGGCAAGTTTCCTAACTCGGATACATGAAAATAATAAATCACTGTGCCGTAAGGGACACGTTATAATTATTTAATCTTCATCTTAATTTTCTCACTTTCCCCATTTTTATTACAGTATTGTTCTTATTGAAATAAATAAAAACAATACAAAGGATACAAATTAAACAGAATAAATGAAAAACAGAGGGACGTTTATGTATTAATAATATGTAAGAGTGCAGAATAAAGGAAAAGGACACGAGAGGATAGTTATAAGATATAACCAAAGAGGGAGCCGTTACCAAGAGACATTTTCTTAAATTTGAAACAATATCATAGAAATGTTGATGTCTGTTGTTCCTTTAATTACACTACCAGACAAAACATTTGGACACCACTCCCATTTAATTCCACGATCGTTTCTGGTTTTTAATTTCTTTCTACACTGTAAAACGACACAGAAGGCGTTTTATCCAAAACACACAATAATCTCCTCTGAACAGTTGATACTGAGATGTATATCTGCTACTTCTGCTCTGTAAAGCTTCATAACGGCTCTAATCTGAGGTGCTGCTTGAGGTTAATTGGTGATTGCTGAGGCTGGTGACTCTAAATGAAGTTCTACTCTGCAGTTTTGCTCTCGCTTTCCTGGGAAGGTCTTAATGACAGACAGTTTCATCATGGAGCTCGATGGGTTTTACACACACACTCGACACAATACTGTTCTTGTAAGAACTGATCCAGAACTGCTGACCTTCATGTCTTAAAATAACAACGGACTGTTTATGTTGTTACTTAATTACTTAATGACATATGTTTTATTTCATAGTTTTAATAGTTCACAGTTTTGTGTCCAAACATTTGACTGGTACTTTATATCTAATGAATTTAAGAGATGCAAGAAGTGAGATTATTTCCATCATAAACAGGAAAATATGGTTGTGACTTTTTAAGATTTTTGTTTGTGAATGAAATGTTTTGCATTTAAAAACAACCTAGACAAAGTGAGGATGGCTTTTCCCAATCTTCATAATAAAAAAAATATGGATTTAAGTATTAAAGTAGAGAGAAACATTGAGGTGGTGAAAGCGATGACATATTTAGGTGAGCGAAAAATCTTTTTGTCTACTCACGCTCAATAAACCAATGAATGTATCAGAAGGAGCATTTATTATCCGTCTTCAAATACTGAAATAACACCAAGTTACATCACAGGGTAAATCTTGTGGAGGATCTTAAAATAAACTTCTTTGGTTTTTGTCTTCATTGTGCATGAGTCAGGCTTTATGCCGGTCAATTCCTTAGATATAAGATGCTCAATGGAATTTTCCTAGTAATTAGGGCACAAGCACTATGACATCGGCAGGATGACGCCATGACTGTGACGTCATCGCCAGCGCTCTGATAACGCTTTAATAGTGCCGATGTCATAAATGTGCCAGGGCCCGCACCAGAAAGACACGTCCAGCCGTGACAATGCTTGGGCACTATATTTCTTTTCTGAGTTTGTAAAATCCAGGGATATGAATCAATGTTTATCATTACAATTTTTAGCCGTTATATCAAGCATTTAAATAAGTTTGACTCCTATTGACCTTTTGCACGTGATGTCATGACGTCCGTCCACCATGGTCCCGTCCATTTCTGGATGCCAAAAGCAGCGTTGCAGATGCATGACTATTATCGTATTATCGCAAATTTGGGTCTCTGTGTAATGTGTGATCGATAAATATGAAACATCATAAATGTCAAACCGTATGTTAACAGGGTGGGTTTGATTCTCGAACGTGGCTCACAATATTCCCGCCAGTGATCGAACACAATATACGGAAACAGAAAACAAAAAGATGCTTGTGGTGATCATTTAAACTACATCAGCGGACCGGTTCCTGTGTGTCCGTCCCTTTAATGACTCTGATGAGTGAAAAGTCCAGTCGGATCCCTTTATTCCCGAAAGCATAAAGCGGTGATCAGGCGTCGGTGTAAATGGATAAAAAGTCCGAGACGACAGCAAATTGCAGGGGATATTAAGGGCCTGGTGTTAGACGAAAAAAACAATCAGCGACTTCACATTCATCAACATCGACCGCCTTTGTTGATTATTTTCCCATCGCAGCACGCAGCCCAAGGTCTTAATCCTTAATAGACTCTCCTGAGGAAATGGAGATGAGTGAGGCACCTAACTCCCAAGCCTGACCTTCATCTGAATATTATCATTCCCTATATTTTCACATTCACACACACACACACACACACACACACACACAGGCGAGTCTGTAAAAAGGGTAAAGGGAAATGGGTGAAAGTAGTGAGATGGTGTCTTTTCACACACTGCGCTCTCTTTCACTCCCCTCTGCACCTGGACTGCTTTGCACATCCTCGCCAACATCCGTCACCTTTAATGAACCCTTTATTTTACATTTCCAGGCTAATTCTATTTTCAATGTCAGCTTCATTAGCATGAAAAACTCTTTTGTGTGTTTTGTATGTGTGTGAGAGAGAGAGAGAGAGACAAAGGTGTGGTGGGGGAGGGGGGTGGGGGTGGGGGTGGTGTGGAGTGTCCGAATGAAACGCAACAGTGTTGGTTGTGTTTCATCAGCGAGATGAATGGAAACACACACAGCCCATAATCAACCTATAATCAGCTCTCATTTAAACCAAATGCCCCGTGATTGATTCAATTATCACACAGAAAAGGAAGTCCGTTCTTTTTAATCATGTTTTCCCACATAGTGTGTGTGTGTATGTGTCTATACATTGTATGCTAAGTGTACTACCTTAATCATTCTGAAACAAGTAGCCATTATCTGAGGTTTAGCTAATCGTTCATCTGCTTCATTAGATCATCGAGTATTTCCCCGATCATCCAGATCATGAAGATTAACATCATAGAGATACGACACAATTCAGTGTATATTAAGAGTCCAGGATCAACTGGCAAACTGTCAAGTAAAACCTAAAACAAGACCATAAGCATGAACATGGATACAAATCATAACATGGGTTTAACATGACAAAAGTGATCCAACAAACCAAAAGAATTGAAATAGGATGCTTACGGCCAAAATATACTGTGTATAAGATTAATACAGAAAATGTGTGAGGGCCAAAGAAGCTACTTCTGAAGTTTACGCAACATGGAAGTGACTGATCTCGCTTCCTTAAAAATGTAAAGTTTCTACCTTCAGCTGTTTTGGAGAGATGATTTTATATTTGCCCCAAAAATCGCCATTTATTTTAGCGTTATACTGTCTCGCTTCAAACAATAATCATTTAAAATGCAAATAATTCATATTCAATTCTTCATTGATGGTTAAATTTAAAATTGGCGTAAGCTTCTAGAAGCATATGACCTGTAAAAATCGTTGCTTAAATTAAAGCGTTCTGTGCAACATTAAGGATTTTTTTTTGCCCAAAAGAAATCTGTAGTGTCCGTAACCACGTCAAATTCAGGTTGCAATATCTTTACAATTTTGCATGTTATAATACTACACTTTTTCAGGTTTATGTCTTTTCATGCGAAATCTAAATCTTCTCCAAGTTGAGACGGTGTGAATGATATAATAAAGATCACTGAAAGATTTTAATTTAATAAAGTTACAAACACTAAAACATGGCATGCAATTGTATTCAGCAAATGTGTTTCTTTTTTTATCTAATAAAAATATAAATGTGTATGCATGTTTACAAAAAAGCAAAAAAAAGTTTTTTTTTTTTTTTTTTTTTTTTACAAAAAAAGCAAAACATGAATCAAGAGATAAGAAGCATCAAGAATTATGAAAAGTGATTCTATCTGAAAATTCACTTTTTCACCAATACCATGTCTTGGCCATTAACAAGGCATAACAAGACACAAGTTATGATGACTAATGAGGCATTTGACAAGCGCATGTGACACACAGGGGTGGATGGGTAGCATACCCCTTATAGTACTGTTCTCAAACTACGGTATAGAGTCAGAGTGCTTCCTGGACAACCAGCTCAGTGTCTTCTCCACATGGAGAAACCACCTTAGCAAAGCAGGCAAGAGATATTGTACGATGTTGAACTGCAAGGCAAAGCAACAGGCTCAGCATAGCTAAGGAGTGGCACAATGTCCAAGGCAAAGCTTAAAGAGCCAAATGACAGTTGTTGCCCATGAAAGAGACAGAGGTGAAAATAATGTCCATGTTGAATCCTGAGAGAGCGTGATGTCCATGGTGGAGTTAGAGTGGGAGGAATGTCTATGGCAGAGTCAAATGACAGAGCGATGCCCATGGTAAAGTCAGAGGGCAGAGTAATGTTCATGGTGGAGTCAAAAGAGAGAATGATGTCCATGGTGGAGTCAAATGGCAGAGCGATGTTTAATGGTGGAGACAGGGGGCAAAACAATGTCCATGGTGGAGTCAAATGGGAGAACAATGTCCATGGTGGAGTCAAATGGAAGACCAATGTCCATGGTGGAGTAAAAAGGGAGAATAATGTCCATGGTGGAGTAAAAAGGGAGAATAATGTCCATGGTGGAGTAAAAAGGGAGAACAATGTCCATGGTGGAGTCAAATGGGAGAACGATGTCCATGATGGAGTCAAATGGGATAAAGATGTCCATGTGGAGTCAAATGGGAGAACAATGTCCTTGGTGGAGTAAAATGGGAGAACAATGTCCTTGGTGGAGTAAAATGCGAGAACAATGACTATGGTAGAGACAGAGGGCAAAGCGATGCCCTTAGTGGAGTCAGTGAGCAGAGCAATATCTATGGTTGAGCCAGAGAGGGGAGCGATGTCCATATTGGGACCGGTGGGTAGAGGGGTGTTTGTGTGTAAAGCAGTGTGGAGTGCTGGAGTGCTGGAGCCAGAGAGGGATGCACCATCCAGAGGGAGACAAGCTTTGGGGGGGGGGCAACTCTCACTAAGTCCCAAGCAGAGTGATAAAAAGAAAAACAGGATTTGTTCTTATAAAGGAAACTTTAATTTCAGTTTAGACACAAGTTTTTCATTGGGAGTTTTAAAGAACAGCTTGTGATCTACTAGAAAACCCAGATACTTATACAGTATACTGTATACTCATGGAGGAAAGAAACAATATACATTTCATACTAAATTAATTTCTGTAAAAATAAATTTTATATAAACATCTGCAGAAGAAATTCAAATCAGATGACACTGATAAAGACATACAGTCCACTTTGTCCCATGATACGACCTCCTTGCACGTCCAGCAAGTCCAGCTGCAGGCAAAAGTCATTAGATAGTCAGAGTATACTTTTCTCAAAAAAATGAGTCTGTCTGGACTTGGCGTTGTCACTCTTGGCCTTTGAGACGGAGGGCGATCAGCAGTGGGACCGTTTTTTTCGGAATCTGTTCCACGTTCTGGAAAAAGTGTTCTGGCCTGTCGGGTTACGTCTGCTTGTGTTGCACCACACTGAAGCATTCTGACGGCCCTCTCTCTGCTAGCATTGTCTCCTGGACATTACAGTGTAAAGTCATTGTCTCCTGGACATGACGGTGTGGAGACAATCAAGATGTTTTCCTTATCTTCAGGTTTCCGCAACAGTACAAACTTTTGTCCTTGAGTATAACATTGATCCTTAATATGAGTAGGAGTTATTAAAAGAATGATGAAACTAATTATTTATCATAGAAAACAAATGGTAACAAATGATAACAAAAAATCTCTTAAAATGGGAATTTCTGTAAGATGCGCCTCACTGGTTGCCTCTAAGACGATGGATTAAAAATACGCAGGAAATCATGTGCAAACAAAATAACAAAAAATAAATAACACTGACGTCCCTGTGTCTGCAAGATCTGATTAAATCGAAGGAAAAAGCTTTATGTGTTATGGTGCAGTAATGAAAAAACTTTCATCTGACTGGTCAGCTGGGGGTCAACAGCTTCTGCACAAAATAAGCAATGACAGAATTAAGCAAAGCTTATTTTTCCTCTTGCACCGAAACATTCATTGAAATGTTTTTTTGTTTGTTTAATTGTTTGTTTATTTATTTATTTATTTATCAATTTATTGTTATACTTGGAACATCCATCAGATACTTTACTGTACTGAATATACATACCGTAACAGCAGGAAACAAAACCGTTGCACAAGAAATGATCGGAGCTTAAAAAAACGAGGACGTTAGAGACACAAAATGATCGTTTTACTGACTGTTACAAAATGCGGACACTGGAGACTCCTTCCGAAAAACGTTACATGGACATATCCACATAGAAAACGTCACCGTTGTGGAGCATTTGTCATGGAAATGTAAAATATTTCTAAATTACCTATGTGATTTGAAGATGCACTTTTAGTTTTAGAAAACTACTCAACCCCTTCTGACCAATCAGAATCCAGCCGAATTCAACAGTGCCATGTATTATTAAATTGCAGCAGTCGTGTTTCTGCACAGCAGGTAGTTTCGCTTTCTGACTGAACGACGCAGCGTGAATGGTTTCTCAGGACGTGTCGAGTCCTTGTCCCGGTCTGCCTAAAATGTGGAAGGTCAAACCTTTGAAAAGACGGGTATGTGCTGTAGTGCTTATTAAATGAAACATTATGATCGACACAACCTTGTGTGTCAGAGAAAAACACTTCGACAGAATAAATAAAGCGATGGATTGGCACCCTGTCCAGGCAATAGGACAATGGCAAATGGATGGATGGATTCAGAGCCTGCATGCAGGAAACTGGTTAAGATGACGGACCTCCAATCAGATGGTCATGATTTCAATCAGTTGGTCATGTTTTCAAATCTCACCAACCTGCCACATTGATGCTGCATGAGTGCACAAAAACCCTTAACTGCTTAAGAGTATAACATAACATTGATGTGAGTCACTCTGGATAAGGAGGCTGGTGAAATTCTGTTATATTCCTATAGACTAGCAGAAATGGATATTACACACTGAAACAGAGACAGAGGGAGATGAATATTATTAATATTAGGAATATGTCACAATGTTGCGACTCACCTTTCTCCTTTCACGTTTTGATAATAATAACCAACAACAGTTTAAGTCCAATGAGGATTAATGTGCGTTCTATAGTAGTAAGCGGTGAAAGAGGTCAATCCAACACACTAAACAATCCGCACAAATCCGTCTGAGGCAAGGCCGAGTACTGAAAGTGTAGACCGCTCAACAGTTACTCGCAAAAAGTTGGAGTTTATATTAAGATCTTCCCACTTATACACTTCAAAAGTGTTCTTTTAATATCATTATTATTTGACATGTAGAGCAACGGAGAGTGTTGATAGGAGGTGAAGAGGCGTGTGCAGGCAGGTTGGACTGGGTGGAGAAAAGTTTCAGGGGTGTTGTGTGATAAAAGAGCATCAGCGAAAGTGAAAGCTGTACAGGACTGTGGTGGGACCAGTGATGCTTCGGCGGCACCGAAGAGAAGACAGGAGGCAGTAGTTGGCGGCAGCAGAGATGAAGATGTTGAGGAGTGATTTTGGAGATAAAGTCAGAGAGGACAGATTGAGGTGGTTCGGACATGTTAAGAGGGGAGATTGTAATTCGATATCTGTAGAAGGACGTTGAGGTTGGAACCGCCAGGCAGGAGATCTAGAGGAAGACCAAAGAGGAGACTACTGCTAATTTATCAGGGACAATCTCATTATCTAGAGTCTTCTTTTGATTTTCTTTTCATTTCTGTGAAGCTGCTTTGAGACAATGACCATTGTTAAAAGCGCTATAGAAATAAAATTGAATTGAATTGAATTGAACTATGGTATTTATAGCTGTCCCATGCAGTTTATGTCCTTTTTGTGCTGTTGTTTTGGTGGCTTGTGTTGTAGCTGCAAGTCTTTGGTTGCAGCTTTGGTGAGCACGTCACATGATGTGATCTGAACACTGTTCTCTATTACATCAAGATAGAATATTTTATAGACATTTTGCCTGCAGCAGCAAAATCAGCCGCCTTAAGAATCAGAAATGGTAGCCTCGGAAACTTTAAGCATGGATGGATAACTACTTGAATTTAACACGTGAAGGAACCAAAGTCCCATGGGAAGTGAGCATAGCACAGTATCGCACAGATTAGGTGCCCACACTACTCACTACTACAACCATAGGTTCGCGGTCCCTCGCCTGTGACCACTCTGACGTGAAAGTGATCTGGATGCGGACACCATACTTAGCCTTGGAGCTGGGAAATAAGATCGTTCCTGAACAAGAGTTGCAAACCCTTCAAGCGTGCAACATCAGCAGGACATGGTGGTGGAAAAGTTTGAGGATAAAGAAATTCGAAGAAGGTTTTTATCTGGACTACTTAGGGATACAGCCATTGCTCTTCCTAAACAAAGAGGGCATAGAATTAGATGAGCAGCTAGCATGAAAGCAAGTTGAACAGACATCAGCAGATATGGATCGCGAAGAAATGCACCATGTGAGGGATCAAATACAAGGGTAGACTGTCAAATAAAAAAAATCTCACTCTGTCACCAGCCCGATGGTTGGAATTCTTGTCGCATGGAATCCTCTGGCTCGCTGCTGAGTGTGGCTCCTGTGTGGTCTGCTTGGGATGCGTGTGGTGACCGGTGATGGTTCCACTTGACTATGAAGATAGGTCTTGGTCTCAGCTGATGGAGGCATTTTTTCTCTGATGTGACTCTTGTAACTGCAGTCAACCAATAGTTCAGGACTGAAATTTCTACAAACAGTTTTATACCCGAGTCTTCCGGCTGCTCCCGGCAAGGGGTCACCACATCCGCACACAAGCTTGGCACAGGTTCTACGCCGGATGCCCTTCCCGACACAACCCTCTCATTTTATCTGGGCTTGGGAACATCCAGTTGCTGGGGTTTGGGCAGTGGCTGGGAATCGAACCTGGGCCTTCCGCATGGTAGACGAGACGCCCACCACTGAGCCACCAATGCCCCTCCAACAACGAAAGTGGACTCCATATTAACTCCAGCACCTCTCCTTTTATACAGAACTTCCATCCACCTAACACACAGTATGATAGTAGATCAATCCCTGCTATCTTCTATTGGTTCCCTGTTGAGTCTGGTTTCAAACCTATGTCCATTTTTGGCATTGTCGACACTGACCTGATTGTTAAAAGTGTTACAGTATATAAATAAAATGCCATTGAATTGAATTGCGGCTCGTGGTGGCGGTTCATATTGTCCAAACACATGCTATGCTGCTGACAGAGAAAGCCACTAAAGCATAGGATAGTTAAGCTGACGTTATCTTGCGACTGAATGATCTTGATGGGGTTTTCCGGTTTATAGTCTATGATTCGATTCGATTCGATTTATTTGATTAACCTACACAAAATCCACTTAAATTTTCCTATTCCTTAGCATCAACGTTGTCTGTGACTCGTTTTTATTAGGTCTGAGGGGGGTGTGTGTAAATGGACAGTTTGACAGCAAAATGAGATAACTCCATTCAAAATTTTATTAGTTTTACAAACTGATATTTGGTGCATTTTTTATTTACATGACAAGGTGTAAAAAAAAAAAGAAAAAAAAAAAGTGTAAATTGTTTGGGGATTTTCCAACAAAGCTATAAACCTAGGCCTAAAGTCCTGAAGGCCTGCAGGTGTGTTTGTGCTTATTAACTATGTAATTTGTATAACATTAAAAAATAGAGAGAGAGAAAACTCTTTGGTTTGCTTTGGTTGCGATTTCGTAGTGAGTCAATCAGAAAAATGTTAATTTGCGGGGGGAAAGAAAATAAGAAAAGTTGCACACAAACCCATTTTAATTACAACGATTTCGCAGAATGTATGTTAAGTGATGCACACCTGTACACCATTAATGCCGGGGAAACTGCAATGCCAGTAACAGAGTATAAACACCCTTTGTCTTGGCGCTGACATTCTCCAAAAATCCATTTAATGCATTTAGTTGACTCACAGCAGCCACTGTTCTGCACAGCAGTGTGATAGTGTTGTGGTGGTTTTTGCTCTGAAATGCAGCCACCGACTCCTGGTCATGGTTTAAGGTTTTCTTTTCTTTTTTTTTTTTAATCAGGTTTTATAGTGCTTTTCAAATAAAAAAGTTTCATCACAGACAACCTTGAACATTAAAAAAAAAAAAAAAAAATTCCCAAATAAGTAAAAGTGTCACATATGGAGGAGAGGGAGGACGGTGCCAGTGCAGACAGATAAACAAACATGAACATGAAAACTAGGACTAGAGCTAAGGGTAATGAACACACGGTACAAACAGAGTACAAAACCAGTAAACTTAACAGAACAGATCAAACGTGCAAGACAATACAAGGAACCGCCACAAACGAGGACTATAAATAGACGGACTAATCAACTAAACAAGGTGCAGGTGAATAGAATTACAACCATGTGATGGAGGGGTGCATGCTGGGAATTGGTAACTGAACTCCGGGACAAGTTTCAGTGCTGGAAAAAAAAAAAAAAAAAAAAAACCCTGTAGCATACAACACAAAACCAGCGGATGGATATGGCAGGATCGCGACATCGAGACCCAAAATGGTGTTTCACCTAACCGACTAAATAAATAAATTTTTGTTAAAAAAATATGAATATAATTAATACTAAAGAAGTAGATTTCTTTCTAAAATACATAGACATAACAGGAGTTCGCACACCTACAGTATGTAACTGTTAGAACATCCGGATTCTCCTCACCTATTTCCTATTCAACTTTATTTACTTTTATTCACCTTTAACTATTAAAACCTTTATGTGTTTGAGTTTCATGTCTGTAAGTTTAGAGATGCAAGTTCATTTTTGTCTTCTTGCAACTGTCCTAGTTTCAACCCGTCACATATCTTCTTGTCCTTGGATGTGGATCATACCCTCATTTATTACCTCTTACTACAATCACTAGACTGTCCTTAATAAACGCCATGCTGTTTCTCCTCAGCACACAGTTCAGATCTAGGGGACTCAGGGGGAGATGTGGGGATAAACATGGTTAGGATACTAGTCTATTAGACGGCACCAAATTAAATAGAACAAAAAGAGCATGTTCCCACAACTTGCTTTATACTGTATATACACGACACCATTCTCTTCACCAAAAGCAAAGTACTGTGAAAGACATTAAGTATTCAACTGTTACTTCCATCATTGGAACTGTATTTTATGTTGTTTCGTTTTCAAAAAAATAAAAAATTGATTGTTATTTCGTGCTCAGATATTATGCCACTTCTAACGATGCAAGAACTGTTTTTATGTTCGGCGATGTCAAACACAAAGCCTTTTTCCTTTACTCTTGGAACCTTTAGAGTTTGCTAAATGCTTTAATAGAAGTATATAGGGAGCGAGGGGAATGAGGTCAAGTTTCCTAGAGGATAATATAGTCTTTCTCATTAATACTTTTTATTGAAGCACCGGTCAGGACTTCGTTTAATTATCCAAGGTACTCACTCGCTTGTTTTCTAAAGCGTTTCTCCTATACAGGGTCGAGCAGGGTCTTCCTTCTTACCCTGACACGCCCATCACTCTGGTATAGGCTCAATCTGGACTCATCAGATGAGTCACATGACCTCTTTGCATCGCTCCAAAGTCCGGTCTTTATGCTCTCTAGCAAACCTAATCTAATCTGCCTGTCTTTGGACTTCGGGAAGAAACTGGAGTAACCAGGGGAAACCCATCAACCATGGGGAGAATGCGCAAACTCCACACACACAGACCTGAGGCAGGAATCAAACCCTCGATCCTGGAGTTGTGACGCCGTAGTGCTAACCACAAAGCCACCAATCCATCGAAGTCTAAAGATTAGGTTTTATTTGTGAATTCTGCTCACTGAAAGGTGAAACCACTCACTCATTACCTGCCTCACATTCATAGCTGGAGCTATGACCACGCCAGCAAGGCTGCAGCTTTCCTTACTTGCATAGTGGGTGGGAACACAAGTCCATGCAGCTGAAGAGGAATCTTTTGTGCTCAAATCATCATAGTATAGTTTCATGAATCAGACATGCATGAATTCTACCATCAGTCTCAGCACTCGAATTTGCACTACTTTCCATGCGGCTTTAATAAATAGGGACCACTGTGTTTACTGTGGTTTCGCTTGCTGTGTGGGAAGATCTAGAAGTATCTAGAAGACATTCACCCAGGCATTTTGCTAGAAGCAGGCCTACTGCAACCTGTAACCTCATCAGAGCTGGCACTGGTACCAGTCATGACTTTCGGTTTTGCTATATCTCAGCCAACGGGCTCAGAAGGCTTCTCTAGTCCAGGCTTCTCTCATGGGGTCATTGGGATTGCTCTTTGTCTGACCCCTCACCTCAAATCTGTTCACCAAGGGCAGACCTACTGCGGGCACTAAGCTCCCAGCGACATACCCCTGAGGTTGACTGTAGCTATGCAAGCCATGAAGGGGCAACACCACTCAGGTGTCAGTCAGTGCCAAGCTGCTTTGCTGTGTTATCAGTAAGGGGACACCACGGGTGGGAATACTTCTTAAGTACAAGGGACTCTGCTCCACTCTTGGAGCACGCCGGTGCCTTGGCTGAACATCAAGACATACTAGATTTCCGCTATGGCTACAGTCAAATGCTGTGCAAGCTCTCATCTGGTAAAGTGGAGATGGTGGAATATGAGGGCTAGGGGAAAATGTCGGCAGTGGGAGAATTTACGGCAAGGGGGCTAGTTATGACCTCACCGTGCTTCATGAGACTCAGTTATTGCACTTTTAGGAAAATAAAAAAAAAAGCTTTCTTGGAGGGTTATGTGTATGGTTAATGGTTCTTTGCTTTCCAATGGGGTTTTACATGAAATCTCAACTAATAGGGAATCTTTCTAGTGTAGGAGGGAATATAATGTGGGGAAGTTTTATAGCCTGGTGCAAAAAAAATAGTTTGACTGCTGTTAGCTTTGATTACGGCACACAACATGGTGGCCGGTTCATGCGTGAATATGATTCCTCATGCTCCCAGAACCACTCCTTCACCTTCAGAGACCTGGAATAGGGCCGTGCGGATGTCCTGATGTTAATGCACTGGTGATTCAGTACATTCAGGTCGTCAGCTGACTTCATTTTATTGCCACATAACATTGCTGAATCTAGACCTGAGCAACTGAAGCAACACCAGATCGTAACACGGTTTCATGCGCTTCCCTTCTTACTTTGACGCCTCCAAAGTCCAGTCTTGATGCTCCCTATTAAAAGGCTTTTTGTTCTGAGGAGTCTCACTAGCAAATGGTTTTCTTAAGGACACATATATATATATATAAACCTGACACATGAGTTATTTCCAGCTTTATTTAAATCCAGTATCGTTTAGCAAAAATAACTTTTAAAAAAGATTTTTTTAAAAAACTATAGTTAATGCTTAATATAGGAAGATGCAAAATGCCTCATTAGATGAGTTGATGTGTCCTCCTGATTATATTGTTTCCCATGTTTACTTCTTTCAGAGATCAGACGGCACAAAACCTCAACCCTGCAGACCCTGAGCGCTTCCTGATATTTTGTCCCCTGTAACATCTGATTAAAACGAATTGAATCACAGATGTGCACAGATGTCTGTGGTTTCACTCACTAAACTGAACGCCTGCTTCTGTGACATAAAACACACACCGATGAGTTCCTTTAGTCCTTACAGTGTTACATGCCACTGAGAATAGCTGCTTGGGATCTTCAGATACACTGCTTTGGTCACTTTTCGAGAACAGTAGTCTGTGCGTGAGCAGCTTTTGCCAGGCTCGGCAAAGATACTGCTTGTCGAATTCCGAGCTGCATTTCCACGAAGGAGTGGACCCGCTCGACTCTGACGATCCAGACGCTGTCGAGCTGGATGAATAGTTCCTCATAACCGCATGAGTGGTGGCGAAAACGACAACGCCATAGTCTCTCCTGAGCCTATCCAGGATCTCGGTGCACTTCCGCAGGTTGGCTTCCTGCCGAGCCAAGCTGTCACCCCCGTTGGCGCGGTCTATCCAATAGAAAGCAGAGATGCTGTCTATGATGAGCAGGCACAAGGTGGGCCGGCTGCACAGAATTCCTTCCAGATAGTGTAGCGTGAGGAGGAGCTGGACGGAACTGGAACAGTGCAGCACGGAGAGGCGGCGCAGGCTGGAACGGACCACTTCCTCCATCTCGCTCTGTGGCGGCGACGAGGTCAGACGGGCCTCCAGGATGCTTACCAGGCGCAGCATGTCGAAGTGGTAATCAGTGTCCAGGAAGGCAACTTCCACTTCCAGGCCTCCGCTGTGTGTGGGGAGGATACAGCGGCTGAGGAGGTGGTACAACATCTCTGTCTTACCACTCCCTTCTACTCCGTGAAACTCAATCACATCACCTGGAGGTGAGAAAATATGCAAAACGTTGCTTAATGACAAGTCCTTCTGTTTCGATCAGACAGATGGATGGACACATGGAAAAATCTGTGAAAAGTGTGGCAGTTTCGATTTTATGGGAATATAAAAATATATATCTATGAAAAGCAATTAGGTTTCTGTTTTATGGTTGAATGGGTGGATGGATGGACTGGATGTAGAGTTAGACAGAATATCAAATTTATAAAATCGATGGATGGTAATACAAAAAAAATGGTAATGACAAAACACTTCAATTTCAACTACATGATTGGTTGGATGGATGGATAGATAAAATGTAAAAAAAAATTTAAGGTTGAATGTTTTAGTTTCCATGCATGACTGGTTGGATTGCTTGGATGGATCCATGGATGTTCAGATAGGATGTTCAAGATAAATGCATGGATGGATAGATAGTTTATCAAAGCATTTCATGGTACATTTGCTTTCATGTTTCCCTATAAGAAATGGATTCTTTCGTTGAAAGCACAGATAAATAAATGGATTGTTGGTTAGATTAAGGAATGGTAGGTACACTGGACGTTTTGATGGACAGGTGGGTGGTAATATGAAAGATTAATGTAAAACTATAAAAATGATTACATGACAAGCATTTCATGTTCTATTTTTTCATTGGTTTCGATGGATGGAGAGATGCATGGATGGCTCTATATCAGGGGTGTCCAAATCCAGTCCCGGAGGGCCAGTGACCAGCACAGTTTGTTCATTCACCAACACATAAACACACCCACTGAACCTAGTAATTAACAGATTAGTTAAATCAGCTGTGTTTGAGAAGAAGAATCACCAAACTGTGTTGGACACTGGCCCTCCAGGACTGGATTTGGACACCCCTGCTCTATATAGATGTAGTTTGTAGGGAAAGGTACTAATGGATTGATGGTTTAAAAGATGGATGTATGGATAGATTGTTAATAACAAGTAAAGTTGATGACAAATGTTTAATTTTCTATTGATTGATTGGATGGATGTTTGGACGGTTGAATTAATTGTTGAACAGATGGTTGGATGAATGTTTGGATGAATGGTTAGAAATATGGTTGAATAGTTGGATAAATGTTTGGAAAGATGAATGAACGGTTGGTTAGATGAATGGTTGGATGAATAGGTAGAAAGATAGTTGGACGGGTGGTTGAGTGATGGTCGGATAGATAGTTTGACGGATGATTGGACACATGGCTGGATGGATAGATGGTTGGAAGAGTGTTTGGATAGATAATAGGATGGATGGTTGGATGAATGGTTGGTTAAATTATTTCTGTTTCCATGTGCTGTAATGTAGGATTTCCCTTACCTTGAGTTGGACCATCTTTTACAGGAAAAATGTGCTGATCAATGTCTTTGAGTGATCGCCGCCCCTCGATCCTGGCTAAGAGCTGTGAATAACAGGACGTGTCGGGGTAATACACTGCATGAGCAGTAACAGTAATCAGGAGTGACACACTTCTCCAGATTCTTCAGTTTCCTACCCAAGCCACTACTCTAGTGTGTGTGTGTGTGTGTGTGTGTGTGTGTGTGTGTGTGGAGTGTGTACAATCTTATTAATATTAGTTTATAAATTTTCTGCCCTGTTGAAACACTGGAAATAAATCATAAATGACGGTGAAGGTGTAACAACCTATTAAAACGTTATTGAGAATAAAAACACGAGTATATAATAATAATAATAATAATAATAATGAATCTGTTTACCTGTGCTCCAGTCTCAGCCATCCTGACCCGACCTGTCATCTCTCATCACTGAGACTCAGTGCTGCGCACGCTGCGCGCATGCGCACTGCGGAATCCGGGTTAGAAGGCGGTTAGCCGCGGATCTACTTCCGGGTAAATCATCCAGAGCAAATCGAAACAAAGCACTTCAAATGTAATAAATAAAAATACTGAAGTCAAAATGACTGGGTGGCCGCTGTTTTATATGCACTAGGTAAAATCAGACGTAGCATAGTAGTGTTAATAATAATTATCAACACTATATTTGATACAATATCGCAAATAAACATACTGCGCATGCGCCCATTCAAAGTATCTAACGTTTCCATCAAAACATTATTGTTAGCCAATATTAACAAATTATTAACGACAAATTCAGTCTGACTTTGACATGGTACATGAATTCAAGGACCCCTTTACATTAGAGGTATCTGGTGTGTTTGCCTGAATGAAAAAACACTAAAGTTTAAATTCATGATAACTATAGTGTCGAATTGCCTTTTATATATAGTGTAAAATGACAGATATGATATTGAAATTAAATAATAATAATAATATTATATAAAATACATAATTTAATTAACAAATTCAATATAATGCTATTTTGATTTTGCTCACTTTATATCAGACCAACTGGACTATTAGCAGGCAAGCTTATTGAAGTCAGTCTGTCTGTCTGTTATCCAATACATAGGATGATTAACGTTAATTCGAATATTGGTAACGTGGGTTAATCCCCCCGTCCCCCAAACAACAAACAAACAAACAAAAAAACCTTCCCAACAGTATGTGACTGATGGTACTTAATTAACCCAGTGTAAGTACCTATCCAATGCACTTTTGCATTGTCGCTCTGGATAAGAGTGTCTGCCAAATGCATAAATGTAAATATAAAGTGGGACACTCACAACTAATTCTGTAAAAAATTCACCTTTATATTCATTAGTGATTGCTTAATTATAAATTACAATGGAGATTTATATAAGCTGTGCTGTTAAGATATAGCAAAACTGTGTAACTAGTTAAGTTAGCCTTTATTGGTCACACATACATTACTGCACATTGAAATTCTTTATTCTTCGCATATTGTAGAAAAGGCCTAACTTTGACAACAGTGCCACCCTTTGGACACTCTAAGTTACTACCGCCACATTCATACAAAATTTGTTCCTTCGAGCCTGATCAGGCAGCTACTACAGCATCACCATGTCCAGAACAGCAAGACAGTCTACAGCACCCTCGACAGTGGTTCGACCACGCCGTCGGGCCACCCCACCAAGATACCTGGATGACTTCTATGTTGATTACACGGTGCAACGTCAACCGATTTTCTCAGATGATGTGCAACAAACCTGTGGCGCCACTGGATTGGAATCGGGGGAAAAGCCTACGTCCTTGGTCTCAGACACAGGAAGCCGACCAGCACTAGCAAGAGATGTAAGCACTGGGGCTATTGATCGGATCTCGCTGGGGGAAAGATATCAAGACTTACCACAGCCACAGTCTCGGACACCTCAAGTCAGTAATGTGAAGCAGAGAATCCTCGACACAAGCTCTTATACAGCAGCCATAGGGGGCAGGCCAGAACTGCATAGAGGTCAAGACGATCTTCCCCAGCCCACAAGGGCACTGCCTGTACATGCAAGAGGAGACCCTCTGTATTCTCATGCAGTCAGAAACAAAGATATCGATTATCTCGCTGACACCTTGAGGGGGCTGAGATCCCCAAGCTCCATAATCCAGCCAACACCACGTCAGCCCTCCTCTGCTTATGGACCATCTCAAGTTCAACCTGAATTGGTGCCACACGACGACTTAACCAACCGTCAACCACGACAAAGCGTCCGACAGACTGGCAGACCTTACGAATACTACGAATACTACAACCTGGATCAAAGAAATTATAATGACCCACCCACTAACTACAGGGATTATGGACGACTAGATACAGCCGTCCAGTTTATGCCTCATGACTACAGTCAACATGAGAGTTACCCCGCTGAGAACCGTAGACCTGTCAGCTATCCCCCTCATGCTAAATCACAGGGTTACCCTCAGCGTTATGATGGTCAAGTGGGTGCAGGTTTGAACTACGCATGTTATGAGAGACACTCAGAGCACCCTATGTACCGTCATCATGAGCGACTCTCTCATAGCTATCCAGATACCGCATGGCAGTCTGCAAATCACTCCCAGCCATATCATCCCAGGCACCCTCCTCCTCGGAACCCTTACGTCGAGCCGTCGTACAGAGGCCCAATGCCGACAATTCCTACCTTCGGCAGCGAAGATCCCAGAGAGTTCGCCAGACTTGAGAATTTGCTACCTCCTGAGGCTACAGAACGCTTCAAATTCCAAATTCTGGTTGATCATTTAAAACAAGAGAACGCTTTGCTCATTGCGGACTCATACGTTAACAGCAGGTACCCATATACTAACACTATGAGGTCTCTAATTGCGCTTTACGGTCAACCACATCAACTCGCTCTACAGAGAATCGCAGAATTGATGGACGGCCCAAAGATTAAGAGTGGTGACATTAAATCCTTCAGGCTGTTTGCACTGAAAGTGCGTGCATTAGTTGGAATGCTGGACCAACTTGGAGCTAAAGGATGGACAGAACTTGAATGGAGATCGCATGTGTCCCGTCTTCTTGCTAAACTGYCTCATGACCTAAGAGCAAACTTCAGAAGGTTCGTAAATCCAATTAACRTACCAGTCCCAACACTGCTAGACCTTAGCGACTGGCTTGAATATGAGCTTAGAATACAAGAAGACGAATCACCGTGCATCCAAGTAGAGTTCTCCCCCCGCCACAGAATAGCCAGCATAAAAACCCAAAGCCAACTCAACACTTCGCCACTGTCTTGCATGGTGGAGAACAGAGTAAACTACCTACTGTTACAACAGTCTCAAAGATAAACCGAAAAGGTATTGCCCCTTTTGCAACAATGTGCAGCACTACTTTAACCAGTGCTCAAACTTCAAACTGTTGAACCAAGACCAAGTGGAGTACTGGCTGAAGGAAAATCACAGGTGTTTTAAATGTGGACGTGACCATCAGATCTCACAATGTAATCTTAAGGCCAAATGCAAGAAATGTGATAAAAGACACCTGGAAATATTGCATTACTTCAATACCAAAACGAAACCTCAGGCCCAAGCGTCACAAGCTAACAGTTGCTTGGTAAGCTCTGAAGTGGAGACTTTGTATCTGGACAGGCCAACTGCAAGCAATAAAGTGCTATTAAAGATCAGCCGAGTGATTCTGAGAAATGGGGAGAAAGAGCTGGATACATACGCCATACTGGACGACGGTTCAGAAAGGACAATGCTACTGTATGAAGCGGCACAACAACTTAAACTCCAAGGGTCACCAGAACATATAGCACTTCGTACTGTAAGGCAGGACATTCGAGTTGTTCACGGGGCGGCTGTTTCATTCTCAGTAGCTCCTGTAGCTCAACCAAACAAATCCTTCGCCATCAAAAGAGCCTTCACAGCTAAAGAACTGAGTTTAGCAAAGCGCACGTACCCCATTTCCTTGTTGCAAAATAAATACAGACACCTGCAAGGTTTGCCTATTCCC